>APFE030755684.1:0-24771 GCA_000404065.3 Pinus taeda
ACCAAAGCTTACAAAAAAAAATACTTATTTAAATAAATAAATAAAATTATTATTAATTAAGCCGACCACACAAGAAGACATCAATTTTTTTTTCAATATCTATTAATAAGGCTCTGAAATTTCACGCTCTCTCTTCTCAAATACAAATCTCATTGCCCTGATGATGGACTCACTAAGCTAGTCCGAAATGTTGGTTTCAAAACTGTTCACAGGTTTTTCCACAAAATTAAAAAAAGAAGAAGATTGTTCGCACATGAAGATGGACATCTGCACTAGCACTTAGAAAAGTGACTAAAAAAAGAAATGAGTGAAAGAAAAATCTGAATACACCATCAGATTTGTGGCATCAAGTAGTGCTGAAACGACTATACAAAATCCGAATTCTGAGAATTTGAAAATTTAGAGCTCAAGGAATCTTTTAGATTCCCTTGGGATTCCTCAAAGATTTTGTTTCAGGGATGAGCTGAAAATTCGCTGCTCAGATGTCAAATCTGATTTCACCATTAGGATCCTTGTAGAAAACCATGAAAAACAAGTATAAACTCGACCATATTCTGACAAAATGAAATTTTACCTCCTTGGGAAAATTTCATGGCTCATGGTTCTGCGCCCTGTTTTTTGTTGAAATCATGGTTCTACGTGCATTCTGGAATTGACTAGAAGATGCAGAACTCATATTGAAAAATGGATAGCACCATCGTGTTCGTGGTGACAAGAGGTGTAAAATCCATATAAAATTTGTCAATTTCTAAGAAGTTTAAAATTTTGCCCTCTTGTAAAATTCATAGTTCCTACATTAAAAAATTATTAAACTACCTCGAAATTTGTCCCTGCTCCTGTCTCAAAATTCATGCAGTGCTTCTTCTTCCAACTCTGGGAAAAACTGAGTTCTTAAGTAATTTGGTTAGCGGAGTTACTAAGAAATTTGTTTGGTGTAATTGATAAATGATTAATTTAGTGTGGAAGAAGTTGCATGGTAAAATCCCACCTCTCCACAAAATATCATTTTTTAGTTTTATAACCCAACCAAAATACACCATATATATTTCTTTTAACCAAAAAAAATACTTTAACCATTCCTCGATAACTGTGAACGCTGTGAAGGCTTTTGGAGTTGGTTAATAGATGATATGGTAAGCTCATTCGTTGACCTCCGATACCAAAAAAATACTTTAACCATTCCTCGATAACCGTGAAGGCTTTTGGAGTTGGTTAATAGATGATATGGTAAGCTCATTCGTTGACCTCCCATGTGTTTGTTATAACCAAACAACTTTAATACTAGCCTCCCACCTTGATTTATGTGACATGCTTCACGTTTGGAGTTTGTTTTATAAAAAACATATATTAACCCTATTTCATATATGGTTTTGCTTTTGTTGGATTTTGATATACATTGGTTTGTTTATTAATGGAGTTTGTTATAATATTTTAATATAATAACAAATTCATTGAAGCATGTCATTTGTGAAACAATGTACTATAAGTTACAAAAGGCAAGTGTCAGCTCATCACTTAAGGCTCTGAAGAATAAAAGTGAAGGAGATGGAAGCGGGACCTTTTCAGGGCGTTTGTGATGCAGACAGGGTACAAAAAAAGTTGCAGATTATTCTACATGCTTTTGGAGGGCCAAAAGCTCCTCAGTGGGGAGGATTGATCTAAGTGGATCTTCAGGAACACACACAGGACAAGGAGGACTCAGGGATGCTAAAAAATCAAAGTCATCGGAATGATTTCAACCTAGGCCCAGATTGTAGATTTCGTTGTCTTGATCGTAGAGATGTGAACGGTTTGTCAAACTGAGCTCATATGCAAAAGATAAAGCTCTTCAAAGTTTGACATTACAAGGGAAAAAGTGGGGCCCACTGTGTGCCACATGGCATCCCATCAACACATGGGACCCACATGGCAGCCCATCAGCCACTAACACATGGCAGCCCATCATTGGCCTCCTAAACCTGCACAAGCAATAAAAATCATTTTTAAATTTAAAAACCATATAACAAAAATAATTTAATATAATTATTAAAATAACTATATAAAAACAATGCAAACACAAAAAATAACAAATCATTTTATATATTAACTAAAGTAAAAAAAAGTTAATATATAAAATTGGAGTTGTCTATAATGCGACTTTTTGGAGATTCCGGTGACGGAATCCGGCGGAAGAAATGATGTTAAATCTTGATTTTTAGCAGTGAAAATGGTTTTTTAACTGCATATTTGGATTCAGCGCCCTGAAAAACCCCTGGGAGCCATTGATTGTGCATAAACTAGCTATCAAACATGGGATTCCAATGAATTGCTGCCAGATTTTGGCCGGAAAGATCCGCCGGAAAAGCTTTCAAAAAGTCGCGTTATAGACTACTGCTATAAAATTTGCTATATTAAAATATTATAACAAACTCCATTAATAAACAAACCAACTTATATCAAAATCCAACAAAAGGAAAACCATATAAGAAATATGGTTAATATATGTTTTTTATAAAACAAACTCCAAAACGTGAAGCATGTCACGTAAATCAAGGTGGGAGGCTAATATTAAAGTATTTTTTGGTTAAAAGAAATATATATGGCGTATATAGGTTGGGTTATAAAACTGAAAAGTGATATTTTGTGGAGAGGTGGGATTTGACCACATAACTTCTTCCACATTAAACTAATCATTTATTAATTATGCTAAATAAATTTCTTGGTAACTTTATCAACTAAATTATTTAAGAATTCAATTTTTTCCAGAGCTGGAGGGAAAAGGAATGCATGAATTTCGAGACAGGAGAGGGCACAAATTTCGAGGCAGTTTAATAATTTTTTAATACAAGAACCATGAATATTGCAAGAGGGCAAAATTTTCAACTTCTCAGAAATTAACAAATTTTATATAGATTTTACATCTCTTGTCACCACGAACATGATGGCGCTATCCATTTTCAATATGAGTTCTGCATCTTCCAGTCAATTCGAAAATGCATGTAGAACCATGATTTCAGCGAACACAACGAGCGGAACCATGAGCCATGAAATTTTCCCAAGGAGGTAAAATTTCATTTTGTCAGAATATGGTCGAGTTTATACTTGTTTTTCATGGTTTTCTACAGGGATCCTAATGGTGAAATCAGATTTGACATCTGAGCAGTGGATTTTCAGCCCATCCCTGAAACAGAATCTTTGAGGAATCCCGAGGGAATCTAAAAGATTCCTTGAGCTCCGAATTTTCAAATTCTCAGAATTCAGATTTTGGACAGTTGTTTCAACACTACTCGACGCCACAAATCTGATGATGTATTAAGATTTGTCTTTCTCTCATTTCTTCTTTCCGTCACTTTTCTAAGTGCCAGTGCAGATGTCCATCTTCATGTGCAAACAGTCTTCTTCTTGCGATTGATGCTGTGAGCTCGATGTTTCAGCAAGCTTCAACGCTTTGACAACCTTTGCTTCAGATGGCCCTTGGTGGTGAGGTATATGATGTGTTCATGTACTTCTTCTTTTTGCATAATGTTGTACAGATCCATGATTCATGTTGATGCAAGATCTTGCTTATTACATGTTGTCATGATTCCTTGCTTGATTTGATGTGGGATATTTCTATGTGATGTACTTTCTGTCATAACTCTTTATGTTATGCTTTGAGATCCATTGTTGTATGTTGTTGGGATACTCTTGTTGTCGTCATGCATGTGTTTTGCTTTGACATCCTTTTTGTGCCATGTTGGCGGGATGCGCACCATGCTTGTTTTTGTGTCATACTAATAGGAGGCTTTTGATCGAAAGTTCTAGTTGTGGAACATCTCTTAGAGCCACTCCTGCATGAGGGCATTCTTCCTTGTATGATCAAGACATCATCTTTATTGACAACACATAATGCAGCAACCTACACCATCTTAACACCGGGGCCCAGAGACGTAGTCCCTCTTGGATGAACTTTGTTATCAACAGCTTTTGTTTTCATGTGTTGATGATTGTTCTGTTTCTCTTCCTTATAGTCTACAACTGTATTTGTTAATGTTCTTTTAAAAGCAATTTTAACACATCATGAAAGTAAAATGTCTTGGAAGGTTCCTTCTTCACACTCGAACCTGGATCAAGTTACTACAACCACCCTCCAAAATTTTGACTTCAACTAATTTTGGAGCCACTACTAATCATTATCAAATGTGTCAAAGTGTTCAAGGTCATATTCTAAGTGTTTGAAGTCATTCTAATTTTTTTCTATGAAATCTTTGAGTTTGAGCACACTCGTTCACAAGCTCAGTGCACCTTCCCTTGTCAAGATGAGCACACCTCCCCAGTCTAACACCAACACACTCTTTAGGCCTAGTTCAAGTGCACCTTGTAGAGACAACCCAACACACTTGCCGCATTTCCTTGTGCTAGGGTGCACTTTTGGATTGTGATCAGCTTGAATATGTGGGATTTTTTGTATACACAAGCATCCCTAAAATTTCATTACACATTTCATTTTCTCTCTTTGGATGTCCACACACTCTCCAAGCATAGAGCAAGCCTCCCACTTATGGTCACGCACACGTTATCTTCTGGGTAAGTTCTTATTTTTGCACTCAAAAATTGCGCTTGTAATTTTGAAATTTCAATTCCTAGTTCTTATCCTATGTGCCTCTTCATTACCCCGACCTTTTTCATTCTTTGATATTCAAAGTGATATATATAAATGATTTGTTTGCAATGAGTTTTCATTTATAATGTTTTCTTGCACTCTCTTGCTAATTATTTTTCCTTATACTTAGTAAAATATTTCATTTGTGGTTCATACAACCTTTGAATGAGCACCTCGTGAAACCTAAGAGCCATAGCCTCATGTCATTTCTCCTAACCAATTCGCCTATTGTATACTTATCTCTTACCCATGTCATTGCATCATGCATTTTTAGGACTTAGTCTTGAAACATCTATTCCTATTCAATATGTTTTCGCTCTAATATGTACCCTTTATTTTAAAGCACACTTCGCTCTTCTAATGCTCAACCCAACCAACCCTTGTGCTTGTGAACCACGCTAGCGCCACCACATATGATCTTACTTTGCTTTGCTTATTTCACTCCGCTAGTACTTAACTCAACCAATCCTTACCTCTATCATGTGTGCTTGTCCCATGTGCATTATAATCACTTGTGATAGCACATTGCACACTCCCAACTCACAAACCCTTCGACCTTGTCCCTAGACTATGAGCTTACACCCAAAGCCATCCCACTGTCTCTCCATAGTTAATTCTTCACACAAATTTATCAAGTTAGAGCAGTGTTTTTTGGGGATTGATCTTGTACATTTTTCCATGAATGATTTTCAATTTCCAAGTACTTTAAGCCTTCATCATATCAACATATCATCCTCTAGTGACAACATGCCTCTAGTTATAAGGAAAGGACAAGTGAGAGAGGTAGTTGAAAGAAATATTGAAGGTGTTGTAGATAGTCCAAAACCACAAGTATAAATCCTGACATATACAACATGCTTCATAGATAAATATACAACTCTAACTTGGAAAAAGGTGTTCAAGGACTTTTCCAAGAGGGAAATATCGAAGGATATAGAAGACATAGTGGTATATATCAATATTAATAGGTACAAATTCCATATATTTTCTTTCCATTACATAGTGGTACCTTGCACATAAACCATAGGATGGATATTGTAGCACATTGACTCCCTAAACATGATTGTTAGTAGTACAAAGGGAGACGTTCTTGCCACATACTAGGCTCATGATCTTCATAGGTACTATAACATGTCAAAGCCTGAAGAATATCTCAACTCAAGATTCCATGTTGGTTTTGGAGAATCTACGAAGGATATTTTTAAAACATGGTGGCAAGAGCTGAGAAAATTTCACAAAACACCTAATAGTATATATAGAACCAAGTCATTGAGGAAAGTATACCAATATCTAATGGACATGTGCTACATGATTTATTGATGAGAGAACACAATTGTTTTTTAGAAAGTATGGGCCTATATAGTACATCCATGTGCCACCAAGGGAACCATTTTCACTTAGTCTAGCCTCATAGCTCAACAATTGAAAGAATGTGTTGATAAGGAAAAGAGCATAGCGTAAGGCAGGAAATCAAAGTTTTATATGTCATCTTATTTCCTAAATGGAATATGTGCTAAGAAAAAATTCCTAGGTTTGGAGAAGAAGTGGAATAAAGAATGACCTCCTATCCACATATATTGTAGAATATTGTGGGACACCAGTTATAGAGGAATGTATGCAAATATTACCGAGTATTATGTAGGATGATATTTGGTATCAAGGCACCTTGCATGACAGTAAAGGCCAAGGAATCCATAGTTTCTATTGCATATTATTTTACATCACCTCAGGGTACATTCATCAGGGTATTCAAAGAGTATAGAAGTCCATATCTCACATTATTGTTTGTGATAGATAAAGTGGTCATGTAAGAAGTTGGTTACCAACTTTTACAGGACTATCAAGGTCATTAAAAAGGTCAAATAAGTCACCATTTTCCATTTTCCCATTGCAAATAGGGTCATACAACTTGAAGATTTTGAAGGAAACAAAGGCAAAAATTGGGGAACTTAATCACCTCAAATTCAGGGAGATGGGTTTTCATCGATACAACCCTAGAGGATACAGGCACACAACATTTTGCAAAGCTAAGATACACATTTCCATATGCCTCGGTCTCCTGGGAGGAAAGGGAAAATAGCAATAACCATTATAATGCTTTTAGAGAAGTTGGACCAGGTGAAGCATGCCCTTCTAATACAACAAATGTTACAGATAAGCCACAATAAGGGACCTAGGAGGAAATGTACATTCAAAATACGACTAAGATGAAAAGGAAATAGGAACAAGAAGTTCAAAAGAAGAGGAGCAAGAAATTTAAAGCTGATAAATCCACCAAAGGCATAGCTGAGAAGGATAAGAGAAGAAAACAATGTGAAGAAGCTAGAAGAAGGAAATAGGAAGAAGAGAAAAGGTAGAAAGAACAAGAGAATCCAAAACAAGAGGCCATGAAAATAATAAAATAAGAAAGGAAAAATAAAGAGGAGGAAGCTCTCAAGAAACAATAAGAGGAGGGCCGAAGAAGTAGGAGGAACAAGAACAAACAAGAATACAATAGGAAGAGGAAACAAAGAAGAAACAAGAATATGATGAATTGATGAAGAATATGGAAGAAGAACTTATCATAGATGACAATCAAGATGAAGAGAAACAAACAAAAGAAAATGAGCCAATTATACCTGCTCCAAATATTCGACCTCCAACTCCTTTGACAAGTATTCCTCTAAGTGAAATGGGGATTTTACCTCTAGGTGAAGATGGAATTCTGGATATCTCTAATTTCACATTTGATCAACCCAAGGAAAAAATCATTCAAGAAATAAGGAAGTAATTTATGAATGAACCAAATTATTGAGTCTCAATCAATATATAAAGAGTTATTATTTCAAACACGAAGACCGATCCAAAGGTAGTTACTTCAGTGCGTGTAGCTTTTGTAGTAGCCACCAAAAAGAACATTGACTTTCTTACTCACAAGAATGATCAGTTGAAGAAAGAACTTGCTAATGCAAAGTGACAGATTGAGTAGTTCCTCAATAAAAATCAAAGGGTGTCTTCCACAGGTTCTAATTGAAATGGCTTATAGTCAGCTATACTTGAAGAACTCTAGCAATTGGAAGACATGATAAAGTAGGTTTATGAAGAGATTATCATCTTTCACAAGGCAATGGTTCCTTCGTATGATATCCAAAATAAATTACATGAAAAACAAAGGATCACAAGATTGGCTCACATTGTTGTAGATATGACCTAGGAATGGAGCATAAATACCCAAATGCACCAGAAATGTTGGCCAGGAAAGGAAGGTGTGTAGCTAAAATGGATAGGGTAGAGACAAAGGTACATATCCAATATCATGATCACCTGAACAAACACATAGACAACACTATGTCTTCCTACATGAAGTTGAAGTCTAGATTGGAAGCTTTAGGTCAAATGCACAAGGTACCCTTAGTAGGTGCGCCTAGAGAAGTGAAACACAGAGATGCTATCATAAAAGAGTTGAATGAGATTTTTGACAGCATAAGACATGCAGCCACCCAACATGACTTGGAAGTAATTAAGGAGATTGTTCTACAATATGTCACTAAACCAATTAAGTTACATATTAAGTTGACTATGTTGTGGAACAATATACAAGTGGGGTCTAAAATGATATTTCTAGATGCTTTGGAGGGTATGTTGAAATACAAGTTGGAGATACCACTAAAGGTCGAAAACATAGCAACAAAATACAAAGTTTGGTGAAAGTACATCACAAAGGGACTCCATATCATAGTGGTCGAACTAAAATTTCCTCAAATTGTAGAATGAATATGTTTTATTTTTTATTTTGTGAATAATAGCCATAATTTTGTAAAAAAAAGGCTAAATTTTGTAATTAGAGAATAAAGGGAAAATGAAAAGTCACCAAGAATTCCAAAGGATACTTGGAAGTTGAAGAGTCGTGAGGGAACTCAAGAGTCACATGGAAGGTGAAAGTTCGCCTCATTTTTTATATATAAACCCTCATGGCTCAAGCAAAGGGACTTTTAGCCTTGGCTTCTCTAGTTAGTATATGAGAGAGAGATTTTTTTTTTAGAATAAAGTTGTGTCTTCCATGTTGCATGATTGGAACAAGTGAAATGTCTACATAATGGTGCATCATATTTCTTCTACATAATCATTAGAAGCTCATAAAGCTAGACAACCTTTTATCGCATGTATCAATCTTATTGTAAGACTATTCTTGTAATGGTTATGGTGTGTGCTTTTGTTTATATGTATTAAAGGAATGAACTATTTCGTTATATTTAGTACAAATCTTAATCAAAATGTATGTCCTTATGCTTTCATGATCATGCTTGATTGAATTTTTTTTCCAATTAAGTGATGATTCTTTCTCTACATTTGCCTTTATTAGAATAGTACTAATATTGTTCTTATAGAGGCTCATGTTATTTACCTTGTTTGTAGAAGTAATATTATGAACATTATGTTTGTAAATTTCACAAAGCTATTGTACTTGAATGTCTCAAGAGTAAATGTGGAATATCTCATATGTTACTGATCCTCACCAAGGAAAATCATAAACTCAACAAAATTGCAATTTGGCCATCATCCCAGATCGGACTCCCACTCTAAACAGTGTAGAGCCTAATTGGGACTTTATATTGGGGATATCCCATAGTGTTGGTGGAATTTCTAGCACTGTTAATAGGTCCAAAAATCACCTATGTCCAAAATTTATTTAAAAAATAAATTATGTACAAAACACAAAGTCTATGTAGAACCTTGACCCATGGATCCTTGAACTTTGACCCTCTCTATTGTGAACTTTTACTATCCATACCTTTTGATTCTGGAGGTCTTTCATAGGATGCCATATACCATTGGAAATATATTTAAAAGAACTATTAAAATATACTATTTATATAAGCATTTGAACTAATATCTTGAGGAGAAAATGTATTCAAAGGAAAAGACCCCCAACCATCATAGATATAATATTTTAGCTTCTTTAATTGATTTTCTACTATGATAATTCTCTACAAAATATTGCATCTACCTTGAGACTCCCCTTGAGTTGAACACACGATGCATTTGTGATCCTTTCCCATTTGACATCAATTCTATCCCAGTTGACATCAATGCCAACACACATGATGCCACCTGCCAACTGTCCAACATTCTCTCCATTTGGCATTGATCGAAATATCTCCATCATAGCCTCTCCCCATGAAATTGTTGTTGCTAAGATAAACGCCCTTCAAAATTTTGCTTACACTTGAATTTTGGCGCCTACTGAGGATCTTGTGATTTCTTTTTCCATGGTCACTTCATGTTCATCTAATATCAAGTCTGCTTCTAAGTGTCAAAGTCACTTTCTCACACATGTTTTGTCTTTGATGAATTCACAAATGCACATCGCTTATGCAAGCTTAGATAGAAATTGCACAACCCTTGAAGGTAAGGCTTGCACAATCACTAGTGATAGCGACTGTGTAGTCCATAATCATAGTGTAGTGCACAATGCATATCAAAAATTACTGCACACTATCCTTGGATATTCTTCCTCACTTCGATTGCAATTTTTTTCTATTTCTACGAGTTTTATCAACTATTGCTCTTGCACACCTTTGTTTTCGTAAATGTTGCTTTCACATTCACAACTATCATTTTTTCTTGAATTAATTTTATTAAGTGTCATTTTCATGTTATCTTCACTCTGGCATGTGCCACTTTCACTTTCGTGAAGCCTTTGCAAGTGTCATTTCCACTTTTCGCTTACTTTCACAAGAGTCATCTTTTGGCATGGTAAGTGTCGCATGTTGTAAAAGTGAATTTGTGGTTCATTTCAAGAGGAAAATTTGGTACCAATGAGTTATATCTATCATATAGACATGTATTAGACTCATCCCAAAGTTTTATGCACTTTTGTCCTAGTGTCATCATTGTCATTGCAAAGTATATCTTAAGTGTCACACCTAGAGGATACTATTTCTTTATCATTGCATTAAGGGGATCATGTTGTTTCTGAGTGCTAAGAGTTCTATGTTGTGTTGATGATGGCTATGAGTGTGTGATCATGTTCAAGTCCTACCTTAGTTTCATATTTTCCTCATTGATCCCACACTTCATCAAATTTTGGAAGATTTAATGCCCGACCAACCTAAGCTCACTCTGCTCCTCTGGACTACGTATTACATAGTTGTAAGCCTTAAGCATGCATCCGTGCCTCCTAGAATTACACAATGCTCAATTGTTGCCTCCAAGGATTGCGAATTGCACAGTCCTCTAGAACTACACAATCCAACCTCCCAGCCAGTGTCCTTCTGCGCATTGCATAGTTGCAAGAAACATTTTGTCTCCCTCCCTTCCTTAACTGCACAACTACACAATCCTTTTACCCTCTCTCTCTCTCTTAAACTATGCATTGAGAAGTTATAGTGGGAAATCATACCTCACTATGACCCTCAATTGTGTGGTCTTATCTCCTTGCCCCCTAGTGCTATGCATTGCATAGTCACAAGCCTCAATAATTCACTCCTAGCCTATAGAACTATGAACTACGTAATCCATGAGCCTTCTTCCCTATCTAGTACCAAGTTTCGTCTCAATCAGTGATTTTCATGAAGTCATTTAGACTCAGATTTTTTCAAACTAATGTTGTCTTGTCGTGAGTTATTTTTAGTTGTAGATATTGCATCTTAACATGACAAGATGATGATCGAAGAGAAGGAAAAGGAGACAGTGCTAGATGATGCTTATGAAGCAGTAAATATATGTTGATCATTGGAAAAGAAGATGAAGTGACACTAGACCATGACAGAAATTGGAAGATCAAGATTATAGTGATGATTCCCTATATTAATCCCCTTGGAGGGTGAAGAAGAATAACAAAGTAGATATTTCATGAAGATGAAGTACCGTACAAACCTCTCATGAATATTAAAGACAAAGAATCAGGAAGAACATCTTGGCATTTCCATCTCATCATGAAGTCCATGTCCTCATTCTCAAGTTGTGACTTGTCCTTGTCTCATCACAATTTTATGTGTCTTGCCACATTATTTGTGGATGTAATGATGTAATTATCAAAAGGAAAGGACAAAATGTAATGTGTGTAATTCTAAGAGTCATATGTGGAATATCAAAATTCACATAGTCATATATGGACAAAGGAGTCTTTATGAAAAATCAAAAAGTCATATAGAAGTCCAAAGGTCACATTAGAAGTCCAAGAGTCATGAGGGTAACTCAAGAGTCATAGGGAATATGAAAGGTAATTCCTCTTGTTATAAAATAAACATCATAACTAAATCAAATGGATCTTTAAGGCTTAGCTTTTGAAGAGCTAGCCTTGGCTTCTCTAGCTTAGCATAGGAGAGAAGATCATTCTTTCGAGAAGTAAGAAGTGACTTAACGTTCCACTATTGGAGCTAGTGGCTTTGGTACTTATATTGTTGAATGTGTGTTGTATTTTATTTAATGTTTTTTGTGTCTATGTGAATTATTTTGATAGATAACTAAAAAATGTTTTCTACTCTCACGTGTCTCTCTTAGGTGTTGGGTTGTGCTATATTCTTTCCACGACTAGCCCACGTAGTTAACTGCGGGGTTAGAAGGGGGGCAGAGCCCCCCCTTCATTGTGCCAATTGCATAGTAGGGGGATTCACAGGGGTTTTGAGGGGTGCAAGTAACCCCACTCTATTGATTCTGGGGTAGCGCCCCGGAAAATTTTGGTTTTGGACCCTATATTAGGTTGTGCGGACCTACCTATGGTTTTGTGCATATTTTTCGCACATGATTTTGGATGCAATAGTTTTCGGTACATTGTTTTGGACGTGATGGTTTTCGGTCCATGATATTATATGCTTCGGCATGTATAAATATGTATTGTAACATTGAAAGGAACATAATGAAAAATCAAGCTGGTAGTCCCATTTTGGGATCTAGGGGAAAATCTCTGTGTATATGTGTTTTATGTGTTATCCTCTCGCATTGTTTATTTTATGTGTTTTAGAATTCATATGCAGGTAATTTCTATACGAGGTTAAAACCTACATTTGATATCGGAGTTGTTTTGGCTTCAAGGGGATGATTTTGCTGCTGAGGGGTTTCACTCGGGCCTGTGGTAGACCTTGTTCAGTGGGAGATCTGTGGGATTGATTCCGATGGTGAAAGAAGATGGCAAGAAAAGATAGAGATCAAGAAATTTAATTGTCAAATTTTTGAGTTATGGAAACTCAAGATGGAGGATCTCTTGGTGGATAAATCTCAGTGGATTACGGTAGATCCAGGTACTAAACCAATGAGAGTGTCCGATGAAGAATAGAAGAAGTTGGATCAGAAGGAAAAGAGCACAATACGATTTTGTGTCTCAGATTCAGTATTGCTGAATGTATCAGGGGAAGCTACGGTGAAGGCTTTACGGGACAAGTTAGGAAATTTATACCAATCTAAGTCCCTGGTGAATAAACTGTTCCTACAGAAAAAACTATATAACCTAAGGATGAAAGATGGAGACTCGGTGACAGAGCATCTGAACGCATTTAATACTATGGTAAGTTAGTTATCATTTGTTGATATTAAAATTTTAGATGAAGATAAGTGCATCAATTTGTTGTTTTCTCCACCAGATTCATGGGATAGTCTAGTTATTACAATAGGTAGCAATGCAACTGCCTTGCAGTTTGATGAAATAGTCTCATCCTTGCTGATGGAGGAAATGAGATGCAAAAATATGGAGAGCCGGAATGGTAATGCCTTGTTTTTATGAGGATGGTCCCATAATAGAAAAAAAAAATCATCGAGTGGGAGGTCTAAATCTAGAGGGAAATCTAAATCTCTAGGAAAACCTTAAAGGTGGTGTGTTGGAAATGCGGAAAGGAAGGGCACTACGAAAGGGACTGTAAATATAAAGCTCCTAATAAAGGAAAGGGATTTGATGATGCTCCTTCTGCAGAGGCAAAAACCACCTCAGATGAAGGTGGGGATGTGTACTTGGCTTCTTCAAGTACACATGTAGATCACGAGGCATGGTTGATTGACTCAGGTGCATCCTTTCACTTCACTTCCCATAGAGAGTAGTTTTGCAAGTATGAGAAATATGATGGTGGTGATGTCTTATTGGAGAATGACAGGAAGGATAGAATCGTTGGTCATGGAAAAGTAAAGTTGAAGTTGCAAGGTGGAAGGGTTAGAACACTTCTGGGTGTTATGCATATTCCTGCATTAGCTAGAAATCTGATTTCTGTAAGCAAGTTGGATGATGCAGATGTAAAAATAGTGTTCGAGAAGGATACCTGCAAGATGGTTCAGAGGGCATTGGTATTGATGCAGAGAGTTCGAATTGGAAATCTGTACAAGTTGTAAGGTATCATTGTTGTTGATGGGTGCTACAATTTTGTGGTTCCTGAAAGTGGAGCAGAAAATCTAGTGGTCTCTAGAGAGAAGACCATGCTATGGCATCAAAGGCTTGGACATATTGGAGAGAAGGGCCTTTGAATACTTCATGGTAAAGGTATGGTAGAAGGTATGAGTAACAGTTCTCTGGATTTTGATTTCTATGAAAATTGTGTATATGGGAAGTAGAATTGGGTGAGTTTCCCCTTTGATGGTAAGAGGGAAAAACAGATATTAGAGCTTGTGCACAGTGATGTGTTTGGACCTATGAAGGTTCCATCACTAGGTAAGTCTATGTACTATGTATCCTTTATAGATGACTTATCAAGGAATACATGGATATATTTCCTTAAGAAGAAATCTGAAATCCTTGATAGGTTGAAAGAATTTAAGGCTCTGGTAGAAAACCAGACAGAGAAGAAGATAAAGGTGCTAAGGATAGATAATGGTTGAGAGTTTTGCAGTAAGGAATTTAAAGAATTCTGTAAGAAGTGTGGTATAGCACGACAGAAGACTACTCCATACACACCTGAGTGAAATGGAGTTGCAGAAAGAATGAACAAGACGTTGATGGAAAGGGTAAGAAGCATGCTCAGTGGTGTCAGGTTAGGACTGGAATTTTGGGCAGAGGTAGTGGAGACAGCATATTACCTGGTCAATAGATCACCTTCATCAGCGTTGGAGGATAAGACTCCACAAGAGGTATGGACTGGTAAGAAACCCTCTCTTTCACATATTAGGATATTTGGATGTGATGCATATGTACATGTTCCAATGTAGAAATGAACCAAGTTGGATAGTAAATATGAAAAGTGCATCTTTATTGGGTATAAGGATGGTTTAAAGGGTTATAAGCTTTGGAACCCAGTAACAAGGAAGGTTGTGTATAGCTGAGCCGTGATGTTTAGAGAGGTAAAATATGTTATTAAACTTGAAGTACAACCAAAGGAACCTAAGAAGATAGAGTTTGAGCTAAAGGTGGAAGAATCAGACTCTACAGTAGATGAGGAATCAGAAGATGAAGAGCCACAAACTCCGGGTATGAGAAGATCAGTTCGAGAAAGAAGGAAAATAGAAAGGTATAGTCCATCTAATTTCTATTGAAAATTTTCTTTATCTATTACTGATGATGATCCTAGAACTATGAAGGAAGCAGCAGATTCAGAGGATGGAAAACTCTGGAAAGAGGCCATGGTTGATGAAATGACATCTTTGTACAAAAATGAGGCTTGGGATCTGGTGGAGTTTCCGACTGGAAGGAAACCCATTGGCAGCAAATGGGTCTTCAAGAAGAAGACAAATGCAAAAGGAATGGTGGAGAAATACAAAGCTTGGTTGGTAGAAAAAGGTTATTCCCAGGTGCTGGGAATTGATTTTGGTGATATTTTTTCTCTTGTTGTGAAGGTAACTTCTATTAGATTACTTTTATCTGTTTTTGTTGCTTTTGATTTTGAGGTAGAATAGATGGATGTGAAGACAACATTTCTCCACACAGATTTGGAAGAGGAGATCTACGTGAAGCAACCTGAAGGCTTTGCAGTGAAGGGTAAGAAAGAACTAGTATGCAAGTTAAAGAAGTCTCTGTAAAGGTTAAAATAGTCACCAAGCATGTGGTATCAGAAATTTGATACATTTAGCATAGGAGAGAGGATCATTCTTTTGAGAAGTAAGAAGTGACTTAATGTTCCACTATTGGATCTAGTGGCTTTGGTACTTATATTGTTGAATGTGTGTTGTATTTCATTTAATGTTTTTTGTGTCTATGTGAGTTATTTTGATAGATAACTAAAAAATGTTTTATAATCTCACGTGTCTCTCTTAGGATAGTGCTATTACTTTCCTTCCAGAGACTCACTCTTACTTCCCTCTCATGAAAGTCTTATTTTATGCATTTCAATTGATGTTTCACAGTGTCAACTTACTTACTGATTCCAAAGGATATGTGTATAGTATCCTATGTTATTTATTGCAGCCAAGAAAAATCTTAGAGTTATGGTAGTGAGGCTGATACTCTGGATGGGCCCCCTACTCCAAACAATGTGAGGTATATTCAGACCCCCTTGGTTGATGAAATTCTAGCACCGTCAACAATTGGTGCTAGGAGGGCCATATGAAAAGTTGTGCCCATTGAGTTTCTTTTAAACCTATTATCTTAAATGGATATTCCCCAAATCATACTCTCATGGTTTTTTTCCAATAGATCTGATGGTAAACTTGCTATCCCTGATGGACCTCTTTATGACTTATCTCAATTCAAGTTTTATGGTGAGGGTGATACATCCATAGCCAAGAATGCCTCCCTTTTTCTTAAGTTCTTTGAATATTATGAAATAGATTGTGAAGATGTGGCTTGCGTTCGTTTCTTCCTCACATTTGAATATTGAGTTAACCAATGGTGTCATAATCTACCACTCGCTTCCATTCATTCTTTTGAGCACTTCATTAAGAAACTTCATTTAGCCTTCAATAAGTTTGATTACCAGAATGTCCTTAAAAGGATTAATCAACTAAGAATAAACACCAATGAGTCAATTTAGGATTTTTATAATCAATTCCTTCACATGTGTTATGAATTTCCTAAAGAAGATACAAATTGGGATTTCTTTAAACAAAAGTTTGAGAATTTGGTTCATATCTCTTTATATGGTGAGCCTAAACCCCCTAATGTTTCTATTTCGCCGACTTTTGTAAATCATGAGACACCTCTAATTTCATAGGAGGAATCTACTATTCCTTTTGTTCCTTTTCATCCTCCTTTTCTAGTACCAATGTGGGTGTCTCCTTGTGATGACGTCAAAGTTGGGAAATATAAAAATAAAATTGTTGATCTAGCTCTTCAATATTCATCTTGTTTCAATGAATCAAATCCGATGGAGGAAATCTTGGGATGGTTTATGAAGCCTAAGGCAAATATTAATCCCTACACTTTTCAAGAAGATATTATGACTCATAACTCTAGTCCTAAATCTGATTTGAATACCTATCATCCTCTACCATCTCTTTCTTATGATCCCTTGTCCCTTGATATGCTTGATCAATCTCTTGCCAATCAAAGTAGTGATCAGGTGCAAGGTAGTCACTTTCCACAGGTAGAGGAGAAGGAAGGTGAAGATTATTTCAATATTTCTTCTCTTTTCCAAATTCCTCCTTATGAATATGGTGTTTCCTCATTTTTGGATGATATTGAATCTGATGGTTAATCAAATCAAATAAATTTTCAAAATCAATTTGAAGTCTTGGGAAGCCATCGTTATGATGAGGACAACTTTTTTGATGTATATGATGATGGAAGCTCAAGTGCACAAACTAATATTTCGGTCTCTTAGGGAAATTTTGTTTTGAAAGGTTTAAATCTTAAATATGATTTGGTTAAAGAACATTCTCTTATGAACACTTATTCCTCTTCACCTCCCTA
Source organism: Pinus taeda (assembly GCA_000404065.3). Taxonomy (NCBI): domain Eukaryota; kingdom Viridiplantae; phylum Streptophyta; class Pinopsida; order Pinales; family Pinaceae; genus Pinus; species Pinus taeda. The sequence goes on from APFE030755684.1 coordinate 17,364, forward strand.
TTCCTTATGCTCTACTATTTGTAATGCATCAACTTGCCATAAAGATACTCCATGCTCTTTGGATTCACATTCTGATGAGTTGAATATTGAAATGACGTAGGAAAATGATATTATCCATGATGAAGAAGGAAACAATCAAATCATCAATTATCCATTCCATTCCTTATCATATCCAGTATTTCATAAGGATAACTCTTCAAATCAGGTTTATCATGAGATTTATCCAATTTATAAATCTCCATATTTTCAAAGAGAAGAATCTTATGGCTTTGTGGTGCAGGTAAATTCTCAGTGCAGACACAAACAATTCCTCTAGCCTGAGAGAGCAGGTCTAGACATAAACAAACAATCTATGGAAAATCTATTTAAGCTAGAATCAATTAAGAGGGCCTACCCCTTAGAATGTTATTCCACTCGATGATGATCCTTCTTCCTTACTCTAGTTACCTTTCGTTTCCTTCCTTTGAATACCTGAAACAAGCAAACAAATAACAACAACAAACGTGATAGCATACAATATTGTATTCAACCTACTTAATAGGTCAAGGAACATTAAGCCATAAAGATGTAAGATAACACTTCATGTAGGAAATCAATCAATAGTTGTATTCATATAAATCAGAAAGAGATTACAACCAATGCCTTGATGTTGTTGGTCTCCTCCGACGTATTCGAGTTCCCAAACTTTTGCTAGAATCTCATGGATGACCCCAATAATGGAAGTTCAAGGCCCCTTCCCTTTAGTCTCAAACCAAAACAAAACATACTATTCTCCCTCAAACACACACTAGAAAGCTACAAGCTATAGATGTCTTGCTGATCATTCAAACTCACTCCAAAAACTACTTTAGATTGGGAAAAGAGAAGTTTATATAGCTTGGATGGAAGGGAGATGGTTCCTCTCATCATGGGAGAAGGTATTATCTCTTAAGTTTGTTCCATCCTAATAGGGAAAAGGAGCCCAAACTGACTTCTTCGGCTCCATCTAGCCCAACCATCTAACAGACTTCCGTTGCGAAGCTTCTAGAGTTGGAAGCTTCGACTCCATATTTAAAAAACTTTCCAAAATAGGATCGACGTGACCAGAAAATGGCTCAGTCATTTTGTACAATGCTAGTGCTAGTTTTAATATTTGCAAATCAACGCAAGGAGGAAACTGGTCAGTAGCGTCGGTCTTGTAAACTAGGGTAAAAGGAAGATTCTTGGGAAATGATGGAAACGAGAATTATTCTACTCATGAAGAGGGACATACTGGGAGTTTCTTCATGATGGGAAAGCATGTAGGGTTCACCGTAGAGGTCTTCCAAGATTATGGATGAGGAGTACAGGGACAGTGAAAAAATGTTTTGTAACAGATGCCCCCTAAAGCATGAAGGCCAAACTAGAGAGAGGGGTGAAATGCTTTACAAATGGAGGTGGGGAACCGTAGTCTTTCATCGGGAAACATGCAAGCAAGCATAGATACATATACATCATTGAAAACTTTGACAAATGATACATGAATCATGGTATTGATGCAACCATTCAAAGAATGATCATGTAAATGGATCCAAGTCATGGGCACAACCATCCAATAGGATGGATCATAACAAAACCAAGGTATGGTCACAACCATCCAATAACAAGAAGGATCACACATAACAACTCATGGTATGGTCACAACCATCCATCTAAAAGGGACATGTATGTCAACATGATCATTTCACATCACCTCGTAACCTAGATTGGTGTAATTTGAACCAAGGGTCTTGCGCTCCAAATGACCCAATCGAAGTACAAATCCTAACATGTGAATGAATGTGTTGAAGTCAAACATGCTAGAAAGTCGCTTGATTACTGACCAATGATGTGAATCGTTAGCAAGCACGAGAGAAACCACCAATAATGACAATGTCTCTCAAGGTACCAATAGCATAGTTCATGGAATGTGAATAAAGGAACTAAGGTTGAACACCCATGAAATCACCCGATCGAAATCCAATGATGTGAGCTTGCTATCAAGTGCGAAGAAATTTCCATTAGGGCATGCAATCTCTAAGGTACTAGAAGGGGGTCTCTCGGCTAGCTTCCTCGATAATGAGTTGAAGTCAACAGGAAGCGATCATGTTGAAGGAGGGCCATAATGTATCCCACATCATTGTTGAGTTGTGTTATCTTCTTTCCATGACTAGTCCACGTAGTTAACCGGGAGGTTAAAGGGGGGGCAGAGCCCCCCCTTCATTGCGTTGATTGTGTAGTAGGGGGTCACAGGGGGTTTAAGGGGTGCAGGTAACCCCCCTCTATGGGGTCCAGGGTAGCACCCCAGAAAATTTTGTTTTTTGGAAACTATATTAGGTTGGGCGGACCTACCTTTGGTTATGTGCATGATTTTCACACATGGTTTTGGATGCGATGGTCTTCAGTCCATGGTATTGGATGCTTTGGCATGTATAAATACGTATTGTAACATTGAAAGGAACATAATGAAAAATCAAGCTAGTAGTCCCGGTTTTGGGATCTAGGAAAAACTCTCTGTCTATATGTGTTTTGTGTGTTATGCTCTTGCATTTTTTATTTTCTGTGTTTTACAATTAATATGTAGGTAATTCCTGTACAGGGTTAAAACCTACATTTGGTATCAGAGCTGTTTTGGCTTCAAGGGAACGCCTTTGTTGCTAAGGGGTTTTTCTTGGGCCTGTGGTACACCGTGTTCAGTGGTAGATTTGCGAGATCAATTCTGGTGGTGAAAGAAGATGGTGAGCAGTGGAAAGATAGAGATCAAGAAATTTAATGGTCAAAGTTTTGAGTTGTGGAAACTCAAGATGGAAGATCTATTGGTGGATAAAGAACAGTGGATCGTGGTAGATCTAGGTCATAAACCAATGGGAGTGTTCGACGAAGAATGGAAGAAGTTGGATTGGAAGGCAAAGAGCACAATACGATTGTGTGTCTCAGATTCAGTATTGCTGGATGTATCAGGGGAAGCTACAGCAAAGGCTTTGTGGGACAAGGTAGGGACTTTGTAGCAATCTAAGTCTTTGGTGAATAAATTGTTCCTACAGAAAAAGCTGTAAAACCTAAGCATGAAAGATGGAGACTTAGTGACAGAGCATCTGAATGCATTTAATACTGTGGTAAGTTAGTTATTATTTGTTGAAATTAAAATTTCAGATGAAGATAAGTGCATCAGTTTGTTGTGTTCTCTATCAAATTCATGGGATAGTCTGGTTATTACAATAGGTAGCAATACAACTGCCTTGTAGTTTGATGAAATAGTCTCATCCTTGCTGATAGAGGAGATGAGACGGGAAAATATGGAGAGCCAGAATGGTGATGGTTTTTTTGTATGAGGACGGTCCGAGAATAGAAACAAAAATAAATCATCAAGTAGGATATCTAAATCTAGAGGGAGATGTAAATCTCCAGGAAAACTTATAAAAGTGGTGTGCTGGAAATGCGGAAAGGAAGGGCACTATAAAAGGGATTGTAAATCTAAAGCTCTTAATCAAGGAAAGGGATCTGATGATGCTCCTTCTGTAGAGGCGAAAACCACCTTAGATGAAGGTGGGGATGTGTACTTGGCTTCTTCAAGTACACATGTATATCATGAGGCATGGTTGATTGACTCAGGTGCATCCTTTCGCTTCACTCCCCATAGAGAGTGGTTCTAAGAGTATGAGAAATACGATGGTGGTGATGTCTTCTTAGGGGATGATAGGAAGGCTAGAGTCATTGGTCGCAGAAAAGTAAAGTTCAAGTTGCAAGGTGGAAGGGTTAGAACACTTCTGGGTGTTCTGCATATTCTTGCATTGGCCAGAAATCTGATTTCTATAAGAAATCTTAATGATGTAGGTGTAAAAACAGTGTTCGAGAAGGATACCTACAAGATGGTTCAGGGAGCACTGGTATTGATGCGGGGAGTTCGGATTGAAACTCTATTCAAGCTACAAGGTAGCACTATTGTTGATGGGTTCAATAGCTTTGTGGTTCCTTAAAGTGGATCAGAAAATCTAGTGGTCTCTGGAGAGAAGACCATGTTGTGGCATCAAAGGCTTGGACATATTAGAGAGAAGGGCCTTTGAATACTTCATGGTAAAGGTATGGTAGAAGGTATGAGTAACAGCTCTCTCGATTTTGATTTCTATGAAAATTATGTGTATGGGAAGCAGAATCGGGTGAGTTTCCCCTCTGGTGGTAAGAGGGCGAAACAGATATTAGAACTTGTGCACAGTGATGTTTTGGACCTATGAAGGTTCCATCACTAGGTAAGTCTATGTACTATGTATCATTTATGTATAAGGCTCTAGTGGAAAACCAGACAGAGAAGAAGATAAAGGTGTTGAGGACAGATAATGGTGGAGATTTTTGTAGTAAGGAATTTGAATAACTATGTAAGAAGTGTGGTATAGCATGACAGAAGACTGCTCCATACACTCCTGAGCAAAATGGAGTTGTAGAAAGAATGAACAAGATGTTGATGGAAAGGGCAACAAGCATGCTCAGTGGTGCCAGGTTAGGATAGGAATTCTAGGCAGAGGCATTGGAGATAGCATGTTACCTGGTCAATAGATCACCTTCATCAACATTGGAGGTGTTAGCTCCTGCTGCAGCAGGTATTCATTTTTCATGATTGGCATTTCACAGGCCAAATATGTCGTACTTTGCTTGCTGCAATGCTCCATATTTGCTCAAACAGTCTCCAAATGAAGAAGGCTACTTCAAGATTCATTCAATTGCCTTCAAATTTTGTAAAAGTTTTCTTGGTATCACTACTTTTAGTTAAAGGGAGGTCCAAACAATTTAATCTTGGCCTCCCTAGGTTTAAATTTCATGTTTTGGAATATAGAGATTGTAAGTCTGTCCAAACAGTTTAATCTTGGCAGACTCTTAGATAGGTAGAGAAACAGAAGAGTCCAACAGTTTAATCTGGGCTTTGGAAGAAATAAGGGTAGTATGTAGATAGGAAGATATCAAAAGAAAAATGTATGATGGGTTTGCAAGTCTAAGTGCACCCCCAAGAAAAAGAAGAAAAAATGCTAGGAAGTAGGCTGGGTAGGTAGTTCTAAAGGCTGTTGAATTGCTGACAAGTTCCAAGTTTGCAGGTATCATATCATGTAGAACATAATCAGCAAAGATTTGTAAGCAAAGGGCTCAAATGAGGTATAACTAACTCCCCTTCTCTTCTTTCCCCCAATAATTAACTAACATCCCCAAAAAGAGGTCAAGATCTGCTAGACACCTCTTTAGTTCATCATCTTCATCACTTTGGTTGAGTAAAGATCTGCTTTGCTCAAAGTTGTTCCATATCTTCTCCTGAAATATGGTCCCCCCCCCGCAACAGCCTAAGTTTCCCCCAAACTTAGCGCTTTCTTATCATCTCCATGTTAACCACTAACATTATTATGTAGCTCCCTATGTTTCCCGTCCCCGTATTAATATTAAGTAAATTCCCCTATGTAATATTCCCTCCCCCTTGGTTGAAAAATAACCATAGCAAGTCCCGGGAATTGTTTAGTTTATCAGAAACTAAGCAAGAACCCAACCTCCGAAACCACCTTCCACATACTATGGACTTCTTCCTAAGTATAAAACTTCCCGAAGTAGTTGGACCCCTTCCGAAACTTCAAAGGCCCTTCACACCCACTTACTTACCTTTCCCCCCCTCAAAGCCGTTTTCGCATCGCAACTTCGCCATCTCACTTTCATGCAAAACATTTCCCATCCGTCCCTCGCCAATGCGACATCGTGAAATCGGCGATCGACGATCACAAGCGCCGAGTGTCCAATCCGTTCACCCCTCCGTCTCCCCCGATGCGATATCGCGATATCGTATATCGACAATCGAAAGCACCACACGCCCAACCCAATGATCCCCCTCTTTCCCGCCAACGCGATATCGCTATATCGCATTGGAGTCTCTTCACCACAGTCCACCAGTACCCCACCACGTCGTGCTGTACTAGGGACCCACCGATGACGTCATTCGTTGTATAGCCGACGCAGTGCTTACGTCAGCAGCCAGAAAAGCCGAAAAAGCTTCGCGCAAGGAGAAAAGTCGCACTTCGGAGCTCCAGATCAAGAAACAGAGGCAGTTTTCGATGCGCAAATAGCGCAAAGCGCTATTCGTGCATCGCTATGGGAAATAGGCCATTTCGAGGAATCTTCAGGGAATCTTCTGATCTCCGAGCCCACTGTGCGCCGAAAAAGCCCGAAATCGCCCAATCGTGCCAAAGGATCCGGTTTAAAGACAACAGCAGATCATTCACAGAGTTCAAAGTGTATCAAATCAAATCAGCAGGCTTCAAGCATGTCAAAGAGTATCAGTCGACGGCGGAAACCATCAATGTAGCGGCAAAGTGTATCCGAGAATATCTTGAGCAGCGGCCCAAAGCAAGAGAAATTGAATATCTTCCAGCAGATCCATAGGAGGAGAGCAAAATCACTTGAAGCTCTCAAATCATAATAATTGTACATTCAATTCGCACCAAAGCCGAACTGCAGCCCTAAAGCACATTCACTTCAGCAGCAACGCATCTGGTCCCCAAGGGCCACCTCGTCACCTGTTCCGATTCAGCTGCCCCCAGCGCAGCCAAAAAGATTTACTTGCATTTATTTCCAGCAGCATTTAGATTTTGAAGAGTTCTAAGCAGACCTGTCACGGGCACTTGTAATGATGTCTTCCTGATATTTTGTTTATAAATACCACCCGAAGCGATATTGTAAAGGGTTAGTGGGTTGGTAGTAGTAGTTGTTGGTTAGCTCCAGCAATTTTCTCTGAGTAAAGACTCGCACTGTAACTGTCATATTTTTCATAATCAAAGATTTCTAAAAGCATGGATTGCGAAACAATTTGCTTTTTTCTCTGGGCCAAGGAATGATCACGGAATTCCTGTGTCTCTGCATGATCCAATAAATGTTCTTCCTCCCTGTTTATTTTATGTTTTTATCATCTTTCAGCCATTCTAAGTTGCAGGAAAAAAGAATAGCTTAAGATTTGTTTAAGTACACCTTAAGTTCAATTTCTGCACTTTTCGATGTTTTCTTCTGAAACGGTCATGAGCTAGAATTCTTAACTGCTCTAGTTTACCCTGTTTCTTTCGTATATGGGTGCATGTCTTTGGAATTCTTAACTGCTTCGGGATCCCACTCATCCATTTCTCCCCTTTGTCAGCATGATGAAATGATTCTCTTTTGCCTTTCATCCTTGATGTTCATTCCATACTTTCAGCAGCATGAATGTTGTATCCTGCGTGGCTATCCCGCTCCGTATCCCCTTGTGACCAAGAAAACGCTCGCATGCCTCAATCTGTGACTCCATGCCCAATGGTTCAAAACTTATAACACTTTACTATGCCTCTTTACTCGAGAATCCTACCTTCCTCCCAATCACAGTCAAAATTCCCTTGAAGTCAGAAAGCTAGCCTAAAAT
>APFE030755684.1:36655-117337 GCA_000404065.3 Pinus taeda
CCGAGCTCTGATACCATCTGATCTAAAAATGGAATGTACTTGTTTAAGGGTGCAAGGTATCCATTTTCCATAATTTCAAATGTGAGTGATACACTTCAAGTGACCTCTAAAAGGGTGAAAACTTCCTATTTCTTATACAGAGATACACTGTAGGGGCATTCACCGGACATGTCACCTCTAAAGAGAGGATGAGTTCCAGAGGCTACCTGGCCCTCTACAGGCTCTGCCTAAAGAAATAGCAAAGTAAACACTTAGAAGTCTTTGACATACACATACTTGAAGTTTGATGTCTTGCGGAATAAGACAAATAACTTTTTGTAGCTGAATAGGTGATTATGTGTGCATGCAAGTTATGTATATTTGTTGTTTAACACTTTATATCAGTTTTGTTTAGCATATCATCTTCAGCAAATAAAGACACCAAAATGATAAAGCAGTTCACCCCTTCTAGGCTACATCCGCTGGACCAAGCCTCTCCAATTAGGCTTGTCCTCTTGTATTAAAAATGCTACAAAGGCTAATACAAGAATATGAGTGTCTCAAAAGACATATCTAACTGTAAATACATAATCAGAAGATAGGAATTAGCTAAACATGCTCTTTCCCAAACACTAAACAGTGAAATTGTACCTCATATAGTACTTTCCCCAATTGGCCCTAGTGGCCCTTTAGACTTGCATGGAGAATTTCGAGGTGAATATGACCTAAATTGGTTCTGAAACCTCTACCATTAGACTCAGAAGGTTGAAAATAGCTTTTGAATCACCAAAAATGGATGAACACAGCCCCAAACAGCTCAAGCATTGAAATGGCCCTAGTGGCCCTGAAAGCTTCCCTGAAGCTAAACAGTGAGAATAATGCCTCAACAGGAAAAAAAGCTGTAGAAATGGATTTAGAATGCTGAAAACCTTCAGGAATGAACTTCATTCCACATTCACTGGCTGCACAATTCCCAATGCAGTTCCCAAACTGATTTGGCCCTAGTGGCTCCTGGAACTTCCACGAAGCACAATAACCTGTAAAAGACCTCAGATGGTTGTGAAACCTATGCCAATGGCTTCAAAAGGTTGAAGAGACCCAAAATCAAAAAAAAATCGTCCAAAACGGACTTTCCTAGCCAAAGTTATGGCTCATTAAAGTTTCTCCAGTCTGCCCCTAGAAAAACTCCAGTTAACTTTAGTTGGAGCCAGTTAGGCCCGCCAAATATGGCAGGACCGCCCAAATTTGGTTCTCCGCCAAAAAATCCGCCAATTGGGCTGTTAGTTAACTGCCCAAAAATCCGCATGTGACCGCAAATCTCGGCTGGTGGTTTGCATTGGATTTCGTGCCGGGCAGTTAGGGGTTTGGCCCACGGTTTTGGGCTGTGGTCACATTGTATGGGGGCTGGCCCCTTTCATTTCCCGCCCAAAACCTTTTTCAAAGTTAAATAACATTTGGTTTGCATTCCATTCAATTTTTGCCATTGTGGCCCAATGGTAAGGCATAGGACTGTTGTGCTGGAGGTCGTGGGATTGAACCTCACAAGCACCAAAATTTTGAACAATGCACATACCTTTGCTGATGTCACCATGATGTCATCCGGGCCACGTGTCAGTCTCCGAACCTGCCACGTGGTAGACCCCCATTCGCTGCCCAAAAACAATATTCCCTAGAATATTCCAAGGAATATTCTATGGAATATTCTTTTTTTAATTTTTTTGAAAAATTCAAAAATTAAGGGTTATTGGGTGATTTTGTTTTTGGCATAACTTTCTCATACGGTGACCGTTTTTCGAACCGTTTGCGGCACCGGAATCAAGAGGACGAGATCTATATATTCATTCAAGTTTGAACCAGTTCTGAGCACTTTCAGTTTTGACCATTTTACGACACTTGGTCCTGAGCTCTTGATCAACTATCCAACTTGGTTCATTTCTCCTTTGGAACATGTACATATGCATCACATCCAAATGCCCTTAGATGTGAAAGAGAGGGTTTCTTACTAGTCCATACCTCTTGTGGAGTCTTATCCTCCAACACTAATGAAGGTGATCTATTGACTAGGTAACATGTTGTCTCCACCGCCTCTGCCCAGAATTCCTATCCTAACCTAGCACCACTGAGCATGCTTCTTGCCGTTTCCATTAATGTCTTGTTCATTCTTTCTGCAACTCCATTTTTCTCAGTTGTGTATGGAGTATTCTTTTGTCATGATATACCACACTTCTTACGAAATTCTTCAAATTACTTGCTGCAAAACTCTCCATTGTTATCTATCCTCAACACCTTTATCTTCTTCTCTCTCTGGTTTTCCACCAGAGCCTTAAATTCATTAAACTTGTCAAAGACTTTAGATTTCTTCTTAAGGAAATATATCCATGTATTCCTTGAGAAGTCATATATAAATGATACATAGTACACAGACTTACCCAGTGATGGAACCTTCATAGGTCCAAACAAATCACTGTGCATAAGTTCTAATATCTATTCCGCCCTCTTACCACCAGAGGGGAAACTCACCCAATTCTGTTTCCAATATCCACAATTTTCATAGAAACCAAAATCTAGAGAGCTATTACTCATACCTTATACCATACCTTTACCATGAAGTATTTGAAGGTCCTTCTCTCCCATATGTCTAAGCCTTTGATGCCACGACATGGTCTTCTCTCCAGACACCACTAGATTTTCTGCTCCACTTTCAGGAACCATAGAGTTGTTGCACCCATCAACAACAACGCTACCTTGCAGCTTGTACAAAGTTCCAATCCGAACTCCCTGCATCAATACCAGTGCTCCCCAAACCATCTTGCATGTATCCTTCTCGAACATTATTGTTAAACCTGCATCATCTAGCTTGCTTATAGAAATCAGATTTCTAGCCAATGAAGGAATATGTAGAACACCTGGAAGTGTTCTAACCCTTCCACCTTGCAACTTCAACTTTACTTTTCCATGACCAATGATTTTAGCCTTTCTATCATCCCCTAAGAAGACATCACCACCATCGTATTTCTCATACTCGCAGAACTACTCTCTATGGGGAGTGAAGTGAAAGGATGCACCTGAGTTAATCAACCATGCCTCATGATCTACATGTGGACTTGAAGAAGCCAAGTACACATCCCCACCTTCATCTGAGGTGGTTTTCACCTCTGCAGAAGGAGCATCATCAGATCCCTTTCCTTATCAGGAGATTTAGATTTACAGTTCGTTTGGTAGTGCCCTTCCTTTCCGCATTTCCAGCACACCACCTTTAAAGTTTTCTTGGATATTTAAATCTCCCTCTAGATTTAGACCTCCCACTCGATGACTTGTCTTTTTTTTCTATTTTGGGACTGTCCTTGTACAAATATGAGGACAGTCCCAAGGATGAGGCTATTTCATCAAATTGTAAGGTAGTTGCATTGCTACCTATTGCAATGACCAGACTATCCTATGAATATGGTAGAGAACACAAAAAATTGATGCACTTATCTTCATCTGAAATTTTAATATAAATAGATGATAACTAACTTACCATAGTATTAAATGCGTTCAGATGCTCTGTCACCGAGTATCCGTCATTTATCCTCAGGTTATATAGTTTTTTCCGTAGGAATAGTTTATTCACCAGAGACTTAGATTGGTATAAAGTCCCTAACTTGTCCCACAAAGCCTTTGTCGTAGCTTCCCCTGATACATTCAGCAATACTGAATCTGAAACACACAATCGTATTGTGCTCTTTGCCTTCTGATCCAACTTTTTTCCATTCTTCATTGGCACTTCTCGGTTGGTTTAGTACCCGGATCTACCATGATCCACTGATATTTATCCACCAACAAATCCTCCATCTTGAGTTTCCACAACTCAAAACTATGACCATTAAATTTCTTGATCTCTATCTTTCTTCTTCTCGCCATCTTCTTTCACCACTAGAATCGATCTCGCAGATCTGCCACTGAACAAGGTCTACCACAGGCCCGAGCGAAACCCCTTAACAACAAAGGCGTCCCCTTGAAGCAAAAGCAACTCTAATACCAAATGTAGGTTTTAATCCTATACAGAAATTACCTTCATACGAATTCTAAAACACAAAAAATAAACAATGCAAGAGCATAACACATAAAACACATATACATAGAGATTTTCCCTTGGATCCCAAAACCAGGACTACCAGCTTGATTTTTCATTATGTTCCTTTCAATGTTACAATACATATTTATACATAATGAAGAATCCAATACCATGGGCCGAAAACCATCGCGTCCAAAATCATGCACCGAAAACCATCGCATCCAAAACCATGTGCGAAAATCATGCACAAAACCATAGGTAGGTCCCCCCAACCTAACACAGGGTCCAAAAAACAATATTTTCCTGGGCGCTACCCTAGACCCCATAGAGGGGGGTTACTTGCACCCCTGAAACCCCTTATGACCCTCCGGCTACGTAATTGGTGCAACGAAGGGGGGACTCTTCCCCCCCTCTAACCCCATGGTTAACTACGTGGGTTAGCCATGGAAAGAATATAACACAACCCAACAGTGTAGTCAGTAGCCTGATGTATGCAACGGTCTGTACTAGACAAGACATTGCACATGCAATGGGTGTATTGAGCAGCTTTATGTCAAAACCAGGGAAGGAGCATTGGACAACAGTGAAGTGGGTTTTCAGGTATTTGCATGGCACTAGTGATTATGTTTGTGCTACCAAGGAAGACCAGGATTGGACAGAGTGTTGGATATTCATGGCTTTGTTGATGCAAACAGGGCTGGACATATGTATCAGAGAAGATATACAAGTGGGTATGTGTTTAACCTATTTGGAGGTGTAGTCAGTTGGATGAGTAAGAAACAATCTATAGTGGCACTATCAACTACAGAGGCATAATACATGGCAGCCACTCATGCAAGCAAGGAAGTAGTTTGGTTGTAGAGATTATGTTCAAGTATGGGGTTAGTACAGGGAGCTATAAGGATAAACTGTGACAGCCAAAGTGCAATTTCTTAGCAAAGAACCATGCATATCATTCAAAGACAAATCACATTGATGTTCAGTATCACTTTGTGAGGGTTATGATAGAAGACAAAAAGGTGTTGCTGGTAAAGGTGGACACTTTGAAGAATACTACAAATGCATTAATAAAATCTGTGAGCTATGAGAATTTCTCTTGGCGTAGAGAAACAACAGGCATTACAGGGTTGGATAAATGACTAAGCTCTCTTGTGGCCCCCTATGGAAAGAAAACAACAAGTGGGAGAATGTTGGGTTTTGTTGTATTCTTTCCACAACTAGCCCACGTGGTTAACTGGGGGGTTAGAGGGGGTGCGGAGCCCCCCCTTCGTTGCACTGATTGTGTAGTGGGGGGGGTCACAGGGGGTTTGAGGGGTGAAGGTAACCCCCCTCTATGGGAATTTTGTCTTTTGGACCCTATATTAGGTTGGGAAGACCTACCTATGGTTTTGTGCATGATTTTTGCACATGTTTTTGGATGCGATGGCTTTCGGTCCATGGTATTGGATGCTTCGACATGTATACATATGTATTGTATCATTGAAAGGAACATAATGAAAAATCAAGTTGGTAGTCCCAGTTTTGGGATCCAGGGGAAAATCTCTGTGTATATGTGTTTTATGTGTTTTGCTCTTGCATTGTTTATTTTCTGTGTTTTAATATTTGTATGTAGGTAATTTCTGTATAGGGTTAAAACCTACAATCATCGACACGAGACAACGAGATACAAATGATTGTAGATGATATAGAGAATCAAGAGTAATTGTAACTGTAGAAGGACTAACTCTTGAACATATCGGCGACACAACTCTAAAGTTTGGAAACTTTTGGATCCATAGGATCGGTGGTGATGATGACATGGCAAAGATCAAATGGAAGGAAAAAATGAATGACACAACCTAGGAAGGTAAATGATGAAAACTAGGATATCCCAACCCGACATGAAGCAGAAAGTGTCATGTTCAAGAGTGAGTTGTTGACACAACTGATAAAATTTCCAATTTTCTCCCACCATTTCTGGCAGGTACCCCAATTATTTTTTATCACAAGCTTGAAGGGGATTGCATGTGTTTGCACTGTAAGTTCATCCTTCAGATGAATTTGACCTAGTAAGTTTAATGATCCCTAGGAAGGAGAAGCTCATGTTTTTCATAGTGACGAATCCATTGTCATTTAATATTTTAACGAGTCTGACAAGGGTGTAACTTGGTATCCTTTCCATGTTTAGAGAGTTTTCAAAAGACATGGAAAAGAAAACTCCACATGGTCCCTTTTCGTACATTTGTGTCTCTCGAGCCCGAAAAGGTAGAAAACGATACTTGAGAGAACCACTTGACCATTTTAGTCAAGGAGTACCTTTTTTGTAAATAGTTTATCCCAAATCGAAAAAGGGGTAAACATATGCTGGGTAAATGACATTTCACAATGTTTAACGAGTTGAAAATGACAAGAGCTTGACAATATTTTCATGTCTAAAGAGTTGGAAAGGAGCTTGAAAGTAGACCCCCCATTTTTATTCTCTTTTACAAGTCAAAAAAGGAAAAAATACTCGGTGATATTTTCATTGGAGTTTTACGAGTCAAGAAAAGAGCTTAAATGTGACTCCAATATCATCATCGGTAATCCATCACCTATTGTTGCAGAAAAGGTGAATGCATTATCCAGTTTCTAAGGCAAAATAGGTTAAAAATACTTAAAAAAGTCCTAATATTTCATAAAAAATGAATAAAAGGAGGAAAAAGTAATTATTTTTTACCATTTACCATTTTACCTTTGTGTGAAGAGCTTTTCACCCACTTGTGCCCTAGCTTTTTAGGAGCATATTACAGGAGATTCGGGAGTCCATTCAATGATCCGTCAGTTGCAGGTAAGAGCCAAGACCTTACGCTCCATTTTCATGCTTATTTTACCTGTTGTTAACTATTTTTTGGATTTTTTGAGGAGATTTTAACAAAACATTTCTCCCTCAGCCAACGCAATTTCCAGGTATGGAATCACACCAATCGAGGGTTATTAAGATTGTCAAGTGCATTGTTGACACTATTATTTTTAAAATAGTCATGCTCGCACCATTAACATAAAATTTTCAAGTTTTTTCCTAATTTTTCCGATTGAATCCAAATTTTCCTAGCCAAAGATGTTTATTGACTTGATTATATGGTTTTTTCAGGGAAAAACTTTTGAAAAGTGGTGGATTGGAAGGAACATGAGCATGAGGACATTGACACTCAAGCAATGGTAGATCCAAATTGCCAAATTGCTTGAATGCTCTGAGGAACTATGGGCTCCTCAAATTATTCCTCACACTAGGTCTGTGGACTCAACCCAAATTGCTGTGGTATTTGATCAGTCTGTGGGATGTGAATCGAGAAGTTTTCATGATCCTTGACCAAGAACTGGAGTTGGAAGATTCAAACATTTATTTCATCACTGGACTATCCCGAAGAGGGGAACCAACCAATCTATATGGGTCAAGGCCTATTAGGGAAGTGTGACCATGTTACTTGCAGAACACTACCTGGAAGCATTCAAATCAAAGAGCGACAAGATCGAGATCATGAACGTTTAGGATATTGTGCTGAGAGTGTTGTTGTTAACCATAAATACAGTGGCTAGTGCTCAAGCACAACATGAAATGAACAAGTCAAAGTTTTAGTATGCTATCGACTGTATGATGTTGCCTATCTTCAATTGGGTAGAAGCAATGAATGTAAACATGAAGCGCCAGCTATCAAAAGCCAAGGTGGTGAACTTGAAGCATTTATGCTATGGGTCCACTCTAGTGGCCTTCCTTTTGGAGCAGGTTCCATTGTTTCATTACTAGCTGACTGAGGTGGAAACACCATTGCCACTAGACCCATAGATGGTCTGTTGGAGTGCATTGATGCCCAAGATTACCAGGGGCCAACAAATGTCCTATAAGTCTGCCTTCTTCTCATGGCTACGACAACATCTGATCATAGTAGAGGATTGTCCCTACAGTGGTATCGACTTCCATATTGATATGGATATGTCGCTCCCAGAGGGGGAGGATTATGATGATGGAGGTAAAAACAAATAATTTTAATTTTTAATTTTTTATTGTTTTTGAAATATATGTATTCATGACATTTCGATTTTATAAATGTAGATGTTGGACTAGAACATCCTACTGGGATGTCCCCGATTGTCAGGTGCGTTGCTCAATAGTTTGATGTCACTCCTTATCAGGAAGGAAGTAATAATGAGGAGGAGATTGCGCAGAGCCTCAAGGGATTGACCCATGGTATCCAAGAGTATGCTCAGATGGGGGATGTCCCTCGCCAGTATCAAAGGCACACAGTGGGGGTATCAAATTGAATCCATCAACTACTGACTTGTGTAGTACGAGAAGTTACATGCTACCATGAGCATCATGCTGATTAGTACATAGGTCTAGCATTCCACATTTTTGAGGCCTACGAGCCACGGATGTATAAGGCTTGCGAGCCACTGATGTATTTGAACACACATATTAATTTTTGGGGTTACTATGGTACAAATGTTTTGTGTTTTATTTTTTACATGTTTCGCAAATGTCTATCCAACACATAATTAGCGAATGCATCTGTTAATGTATTCATGTGTCTAGGAATATGATGATATGTAATGTAATCAAAATTTCTCTCGAATAGACGAATACGTAGATACATTCTCAATATTTTAGGGTTTCTGATCGAATATTTCCTGTTGATTTGAAGGACGACAAGCTGTGAATCAAGGTTGACAACCAATTCTTGGATGCCAAGAGCAATAGCTTCTAACAACAATTCGATAATAGTGCTATACTCAGTGATGTGATTAGTTGTTCGACCTAGACAAATAACTTGAAGATCAATCAACTTACCATGGGGGTCATAAATGGCCCATGCCACGGATGATAGATTCTGGGTACTATGACAAGCACCATCAGCAAAACTGATGTGAGGAGACACCAACATCTGCAAAGCAGGCAGAAGCATAATAAGTAGGAAAGTTTCTTGCAAAACAATACAACAAACCACACTATACAAAAATGAATAACACACTATTGTACAAAAGTAGCCATGCAAGATGACCTAAGCATAGTACTTTTTGAGATAAATCCCATTACGGGGCTTGTCTAAGGGATTTCCTTCATAGTCAACAAGCTCATAGGCCCCTTTCTGTAACACACGTTTAAAAATATAGGGCCCATGCCACATAGGTTCGAACTTGCCTGCTCTAGATTATCATTAGCCTGATCATACAAAAGAACCAAATCGCCCTCAGAAAAAGCTCCAGGAGACAAACTGATCAAAATGGGACTTGAACCACTTTTTATGTGCTTCGATGACTAAAGCAACAAGACGGTGAGTCTCATCTAGTCATTCTAGGTACAAAAGGTGCTCTTCCCAAGGTGAGGTCTCGAGGAGAAGTTCGACAGCCAGCTTGAGGGATGGAATTTTGCACTCAATTGATAAAGTTGCTTCTAGTTCATAGACTAGCTGGAATGGTATGAATCCAGTTGCGTCCTTAGTCAAGGTTTGGTAAGCCCACAGAGCTGAAAAGAGCAGGAGATACCAATTTGACTTGTGCATCCCAATGGTGTGTTGAAGCATCGTAACCATGACTTTGTTCACAGCTTCAACTTAGCAATTGGCCTGAGGGTAATACAGGGTTGAGACATCATGGCGTAGACCCAACGTAGAAGTCATCTTAGCCATCATGTAATCTCAAAATTGGGAGCCATGGTCAATGACAATTGGCGGCACTCCAAACCTAGAAATAATGTGTTTGAATAGAAATTGAGTCACCGTTTTACCATTTGCAGAGTATGTAGGCATCACTTCGGCCCATTTAGTGAAATAATCCACAACAATGATAATATACCCATGCCCCACAGCTGAACGAGGGTTACAGGTCATATATTCGATGCCCCATTTGGAAAAAGGACCACTGGTAATAACGGGGTGTAGGTGAGCGGGTGGGGCGCGCATTTTACACTAATAATTTTGGCACTCATGGCACTTGCAAATGGAAAGGATGCAATCCTTGAAGATGGAGGGACAAAAATAACCAGGTCAAAGGAATTTTTGAGCAGTAGCATATCTAGACAGGTGAATGCCACATGCTCCAGAATGGCATTCATTCAAGACGCTCTCATCCTCTTCGAGAGTGAGACAGCAACGAAGAATTGAATCGACATTGATGCGGTATAAAGTATCTCCAATGATACGGTAAGGTTGAGATTGATGTTGAATGCATCAATGATCATCCTTGGTCAACACAAACCTAAAAGTGGATGTCTAGAGATACACGATGATATCACCATAGGAGAGGTCGAGAGTGCTAATTAAGAAAAGAGTCTTGTCCTAGAGCTGCTCATCGGCACCAGTAGGAAGAGAAGCAGAGGGAAGGGAGCAAATCAACTCAGCGAAGACCAGTGATTTCTTAGATTTGGTATTAGTGAACACAAAATTGAATTCCTGGAGGATGAAAATCCACTTTGAATACTTGCCCCCCAACAATTGATGAGTTAGGATGTAGGTCATGGGGTTGCATTCCAAAATCACAGTGGTAGTGTGGAGTAGAATGTAATGCCAAAAGCGCTGAACAACCTCTACGGTAGCCAAAGGCAACTTCTCAAAATGATCATAACATGTTTCAGTGTCAAGGAGGTTATGATTGAGGTAATAAATACCATGTTCATTGCCTTCATCATCGTCCTGTACCAGCACCATAGTGATGGTACTAGAGGCGGTAGCTAGATAAACAAAGTAATCTTGATGATAGTTCAGGGGGTGCAACAAAGGAGCATTGATGAGGACAACCTTTAGGTCATCGAAAGACTTTTGGGCAACCTCATCCCAAACAAATGGGGTTCCTTGCTTGAGCAACCAAGTTAACCTTGAAGCTAGCTTAGGATAGTTCAATATGAAATGACAAAGTAAATTTTCTCTTCCCTGCAGACCCTATAGTTGATGCAATGAAGATGGAAGGGGTAAATCAACTATGGCCTCAACTTTAAGAGGATCAAGGTGAATACCTTATTTAGAAAAGATAAATCTGAGTCATTTGGATTCGATGCAGAATACACATTTATGCAAATTTAGCTGAATGTTTTAGTGTCTACAGCGAAGAAAAATTTGGCGGAGATGATCAGGGTCATCATGACGTTTACGAGAATGAGCTAGGAGATCATCCAAGTAAGGTTGAATGATGTTTCAAATACCATGGAACGCATAAGACATCGCTCTCTGAAATGTGGCCCTAACATTCTTAAGGCCAAAAGTGAGATTTTTATATGCAAAGGTCCCCTATGGATAGATAAAGATTGTCTTAGCTTGATCAGCTAGTGCAATGTTTATCTGGTTGTAACCAGAAAATTTGTCCATAAAGGAAAAGAATTCACTCCCAGAACATTCATCAATGATCTGGTCAATGAAGGGAGTGGGGTAATTATCCTTATGACAGGTAGGATTGAGATCATGGTAATCAATGCAAACACAAATAATGCCTTGTTTGTTTATCACCAGTACAATATTCGACACCCAATCTGTAAGAGGGATTGGATAAATAAATCTGGCTTTCAGAAGTTTTTCAACTTCACCCTTGATGACAGTTGCTTTTCTATGGTGCACTACATGTAGCCATTGGCGAATGGGCTTTGCATGAGGATAAGTTGGAATCTCATGCATGACTATAATTGGGTCAATGCTGGGAATTTCTTCATATGACCATGCAAAAACGTCCTAGAACTCTTGGAATAGACAAGTATAGTGTTAGAAAATTATATATTACGGAGCAATGGAACACATGAAATAATGCAAAAATATAAACACAGAAAACGCACAAAACAAGAGAGACACAGATATACGTGGTTCACCTAGTTTGGGCTACGTCCACCCCGAACAGCCAGTCCTTCCTTTCTATTATCCAACAAAATGAAGAGACACAACCTACAGCAAATCCGCTGTAATATCCTCTGTCTTTCTCTCACAGTCTCACCTCTCTGTTTCTCGTTCACACAGAATACACATCTATCTCACAGCCTCAAATACAATGCCCTCATACAAAGAGAGGGGTTGCCCTTCAGGGCAAAAAACCCTAAACTAACATAAGTTCTACCGTCAGATCATCCGCCTAAATGAACGGCCCAGATTGACTAGAAAATTACTATACATATTTACAAGGCCAATTTTACAGCTGTTTTTAGCTTCGGGGGGCTGCCCCCGAAAACCCCCCGCCAGGGGGGGGCTCCCAAAGGTCGCAGCCGCCCCCCCATGGACCCCCCTGCAGCGAATATTTTACGGGCGGCGTTGCCGCCCCCATTTTGAACTGGGGTCCAATGTGGCGGTACTTTTGAATATAGAAGATAATCAGGCTCCACACCCAACATCTAGAGCTTGATATCTTTTGGAGAACAAGTTACCCCGATATGGACATTTTCAATGACACAAGGCTTGACAGAAATATCAATCGGCATCATTTGGGTAATGTTACCCATGTTTCCTTCCGATGAAACTTCATGAGTCATGATCGGCATCTGAAGTGGTAGGGATGGGAACTAAGAAGAGAACTTCTCGAAACAAGTAGACATGACTGCTGAGCCAATGAAGAATGAGGAAAGATGATGAGTGTCGTTCCAAGGTACATCCTCTAGAGACATTATTTCCATGATAATCTCATTATAAAGAAAAGTCTCGGCTAAGGGATTGGGAGATTCCAAAGAAACAAGCCACGGGGATTGAGAATACGCATCAAGAGATGTTCTCAAAACATGATGATCAGAGGACATCGAAGGCAAAGTTGAAACAATTTCCATGTAATTAATTTCGACAGTACTTAACGGCATAACCTCGTCCCATGTATCAACAAGATCTGGTGAAGGAATGACCCAAGAATAAGACTTGATCGAAATCATGTTGACAGAGGCAACATGAGGAGGTGGAAGTGGAAAAATGTACATGAAGGTAGGATCTTTAAAGAGTCTTTCCCCCACACTCTCATAAGGAGCACCGGTGTACTTTACATACAAAACATTGCCATCCGAGGAGGAAGAGGCAAAGAAGGAAAGTTGGTCAACTGTGACCATCTTCCCTTGATGGGGAAAACAAATCACATGGAAAAGGGAGGAGGCTACAACATGCATGGCATGGGTCCAGCTCCATTTGAGTAGAATATTGGAGTTAAGATTAGCGTCAACAATCTCTACTTTGATGTGTACTGTCTTGCCCTCCAAAGTAATGGCAATGTTGGGAAGGGCACCCAATGGTCGCAAATCATGTCTGTCAAAATCTTCCAAAGTGTTAGGGGACTAGTTCAAAGTAGGAGAACCAATTGCCTTCCAACAAGCAATAGACATGATGTAGGTAGAAGCACCTTCATCAATGTCGGTCCTATGAATGGGTTTCTCATTTATGATCACCTGAATAAGAAAGGTGATCTAATGAGGTAAACACGGAACATGGTTTTCCAGGTCAAAACAAATGAGATTAGAGTCAGTTGGATCAATACCCCTAATAGTTGATAGTAACAATTTTTTCTGAGAAGGATAGGTTTGAAGGACCTCAAAAGTAGACATAGCTGATGGCACTTGAGCCAAATCTTCAACAATGCTATAATGTTGAGCACCTCGAGCATTGGGATTGTACGAGGAATTTTGTAGTACACCTCAAGAAGGTGGTCAAATGGAGGAATTAGGATTAGGTCACTCTATATGGAGAGGACTAGAACTGGACGGGGTAGAAGAAGAAGGGGTACCTTCTTTCTCTTTCCCGACCATCAAAGTAGGAGTTTGATAATATTTTGACCTGGTAGCCACATTAATCAGTGTACTCATCATGAACACTTGTGAACCTATGGAGGCAGAGGACTGAGGCTGGTCTACCATTTGGGTTTGCTGGGATAGAAAGGGCTCTTTCAGGATAGTTGGGGTCCATTTGAGAAAGTGACTAACTTTAGATCGTCTACGACAATCCTTAGTATAGTGATCTTCCTCACAGATGTGGCATGGATATTTGGGCTTCCATTGAGAAGCATCACTAGCAAATGACTTAGGAGGACCCTGTTTCGGGTTATCGACTTTACCCTTGCCTTTCCCTTTCTTCTTACCTTTAGAGGATTTGTCCACTGCAGTAGACTGGACAGCGTGAACCTATGAGGTTTTACCAAGGCCTCATGAATTGCGAGAGGAATCATTGGGAGCAATGTTGGAGACCAACTTCTGTTTGAAAGAAGTTTTTGCAGGGGTCTGAGTCACTGAACCAATTACTCCATCAACAGGAGTTGTAGTTGGAGACTTAGATGTCGCTAGATCAGATGATGGTGTCGGCGCATTGGGTAACATATCATATAACATACCGGATTGTGAATAGACGAGGTCTAGATACTGGGTACGTGCGATGGCTTGTTCCTCAGTGAGGCATCCACCCAGAGCAATGTCCTCAACAATATTATTAACGAATGATTTTTTGAACCACTTGGTAAACAACTGATCAACAATCTCAAACTTAATCAGGCGAAGCCTATGTCTCCATTCATGGATGTGATCAGAGATATGGGTCGCAGTGTCTTGCTTGAGTGACGTTAGCAGATGGGTGCCAGTTTCATAGCGAACCGGCAACTGGAAATGTATGAGAAAGGCCATGGCGAGAGTTTTAAAGTCATGATAGGTATTTCGATGTAGCTTGATATAGAGTTTGGCTACAGTACCTGTAAGATTTCATTGGAAAAGCCAAAGACAAAGGGAATCATCAACGTAAAAATTCGAGGAGCACTAGAGGTGATATGTCATCACGTGGGCTTGTGGATCCTCTTTCGCTTTTCCTTCAAATTTTGGAGAATCGCTTGAAATTTTGGATGGAATTCGAGGCCAGTATGGCGAATGAAGAATTGGGTCATTCGGGAGTCTAGACACATCTGGCAATTCCATTATAGCCAAGAATGACAATTAGGTATTGAAAGGCATTTGAGGTCGATAAGGGGGACCAATTGGAGGGGTCCATCCTTGCTGGTAATAATTTTGTCCCCATAGTGGAGGGATTTGTCCATATGGAATTTGATTTTGCCCCCGCTGTACATTACCTTGCCCGTAGGGAGGATTCTTACCTTGAAAGCCTTGAAAATGTCCAGCCATAGGCTGTTGATAAGCAACATATTGGTTAAAAGGCTGTTGAGCCTACTGGCCTTGGACATATGGATTTTTCACGTGATGTCCCTAAGCATAAGGGTTTTGGACCTACTGCCCTTGGACGAAAGGGTTTTGGACATGCTTCCCTTGGATGTAATGATTTTTCACTTGCTTCCCTTGGAAATAAGAATTTTGGAGCTGTTATCCTTGGAAAATAAGTTGAACCTGTTTCCCTTGGACATAAGGATTTTGTGCCTACTATTGCAGCACTTGACCCTGGCCTTGCCCTTGTAAGGTTTGACTTGTTGATATAAGGGTTTCCCTTGTTAAGGTTGACCTTTTTGCTGCAAGGGCTGACCTTGCAACTGTAAAGGCTATCCCTGCGGCTGCAGAGGTTGACCTTGTGAAGGCATCAGCTGGGAGGATTGTAGCGCATACTACACTTGCGGTTGCATGGTTTGTTGCAATGGTTACGATGGTTTTCCCTGCGGTTGTTGTAGTTTTCCTTACTGCAACATCATCTAGCCTTGCTGCTACACGAATGGCCCTTACTGCAATGAATGTTGCCCCTGCTGTTGTTGAAGTTGTCCTTGTTGTTGCAAAGTACTTGAACAGTTCCTGGAATGACACCTTGAAAGTTCCCAAACTATATTTGGCCATACCTACCAAATGTGGCGGATGGACCAGGTTGGACATAAGGTCCAAGCTGAGGGATGTAGGGAGGATTAACCATTGCTTGTGAACCATATGGAACATAAGGAGGTTGGTATTGAACCTGAGCCATATTTGGTGGCTGGTACTAGATGTTACTTGACCCAAATGGAACAACAAGTTTTAGTTGTTGTTACTGGACATTACTTAATCGAACAAGACCAACAGGGTTTAAAATGGCACCCAAAGAGGGTTGGTTCAGTCCAACCATGTGAGCTTGTGAGCCACTCACATTGGTTGTACCAAACATCATAGAAAAATTAGGACTTTTTCCCCCAGGCAGTGGAACAGCCTGTCCACTTACTGGAGGGATCAAAGAACTAACAGAGACATGACTTGAGATCATCAGTTGAACTGGATGGGTTACTTGAAGCAACAAAACAAGACGTTTTGGAATGGTGGGTTGCACCGAGACTGAAGTAACAGTAGAATGCATCAT
This sequence comes from Pinus taeda, assembly GCA_000404065.3. Classification (NCBI taxonomy): domain Eukaryota; kingdom Viridiplantae; phylum Streptophyta; class Pinopsida; order Pinales; family Pinaceae; genus Pinus; species Pinus taeda. The sequence continues at coordinate 52,892 of APFE030755684.1, forward strand.
TGATTGGGAGGTCAGGTCCTGAATGAATGAACCTAACGTAGGCATAGTGCCAGATGCCCAGATAGGGTTGTGATATAGTGATGAGGTAGTAGGCATGCCGGAAACCAACTGAGCTAACTTCATGTAATTACGCGGTAACTCGGGATGAACACTAGTTAGAATGCTTCCCATGTAAGGGAAACCTTTAGGAGGGAAAGGATATTCGTACTCCTCAACTGTGCATGGAGTGGAAAACTCCGAGTGACCCGGAGAGGAGACTGGGATTTCGTCCTCTGATTTGATGGGCGAAAACAAATGATGACAAAATACCAAAGATGTTTGAGGGGATAATTCCAAAGGAATACCCAACTGATCGTATGTACTGTAGGAAGTTGCGGTGATATCACAACAGGATCAAATAAAGGATTCGGAGGATAAACAACCAGTCCAAGATGACCTTCAGAAGTCGATGGACTCTTTGGAGTCTGGATAGGACTATCCAGAGATTCTGGGCCAATGTTAAAAAGTGACCCAATATCTAAAGGAGGGGGAGGACGAGATGACAAAGGTTGAATACTCGGAACAATTCGAATTTCAACACCTTGGTCGTCAAGTGACTGTGGTAATTCAGGAAAATGTTCCTCAGAAAATATTTTAGATAGAGGAGCGGAAGAGGAACTAGGTGAACCAGTTGGTTCATCCATGATGATTTTGTCTTAATTAACTAGAAGAGAGAGATTGATTCTAAGGCTTTAAAATGTATTTAAATGTGTACTCACGATGTGGTCTAGAAAAATACCAACAGGGAAGTTATCTGATAGTGGGCAACAATTTTTAAAGATGCAAAAAAAGTATGGTGCTCTTTCATGTTTTAAGGGTCAAGAAATAAGCAAAGGTGACTCTATCACTTTCATTTTGAAACGAGCTCAAAAGGACAAGAGCTTGGGTGTTGGGCATGGGATCCCCCAAGGGAAGTTTTGGGGCTAAGAGCCAATATTTTGGTCAAAAGATGTAAATCTGATGTAAATACTCCGTAGTTTGTGGGCACGGAGCACGAAGTTGTAAAAGAGTCATAGGGTTGTCTACCCTCAATTTTGTAATGTAATGTCGTCTTTAGAGATCTACCCATGGTCCAAGGACCATGGGATTGTATAAATAGAGTGAGGCTCTAAGTTGTAAATAAGTAAGTAATAGAAGAAGAATGATGATGGAATTGAATAAGATCTAAGTGTAGAGTCGATTCTTTGGGTCGTAGAGTAGGAGAAGGGTTTGCAGTTGAGTGCGCAGAGGCCTAGTAGTTTGCAACTGAGTGCGCGGACCCCTGCAGCTAAGTGTGCAGGGCGGGTTGAGTCTGTAATTGATTGAAGCATTAATAAAGAGAAGTTGTATACCATTCCTGTGTATTTATTTACTATAATCTGCATTGAATGTATTGGGTATAAAATACATTTCTACTTTTTATATGATTCATGAACATATATGATTGTGTTGATTAAGTAAACGTGAGATAAATTATTTGTTTACACCTAGTTACTAACATATGTAAGAAGATAAGTAAGATATGCAGTGTAATTTGGGGAAATAGTGCAGATCGTTGCCATAGCAGTGTGAAAGCACCTTAGCCCTTGGTGACGGTTGCGTGAAGGTGGTTATAACGGATCACGAAGGTATTGCAGGTCAGGATAGAGTGTGAAGTGACCTGCATGAAGTTATTTACAGTTGGACTAAATTGACACCTCAAACATCTCCAGGGTATGGAAACTTGGTTCTAGAATCCCCCCATACTACTTTGGGTGAGACTTCAATCCGTGCACTATGGGCTAATGCCAAAAGGGCCAGTAATGTAGGGATTTGTTTGGCTAATTAAATCTGAACCTAGGTCAGGCCCCATCAAGCCAACATCAGGTGATATTTTATGTTTAGCGAGTCAAAAAGATCAAAATTACTACTTAGGATGATCTAGATAAAAAGGATTACTAGGTAACCATGATCTGTAGAATACCTCCTGGTGAACCAAGAAGTACGGGTAGGAAATTTCCCTGAATGTTGTGTTCAGTGTATCATGTTTACAAGGCAGTAGAATCAGCTTCCTATGGATAAAGGATTGAAACCTAGTGGGGTCTCCCTTTATATACACGACAGTACGGGGAGCACAAGTATGTACTAGTGTTGTCTAGTGCCAAAGTGAATGACAACTGCTAGGTTTAAAGACATCGGAACACATCTCTAGCCTAGACCTTCTAAATGTGATTGTTAGGATTCAAATGTGCCTTAGGTTAATTAACTACATTTTAGAGTTTATTTTGAAATTATGTCTCGGTTTTCAGGCCTTATCGATGTGACTCGAAAAACACCTATATGTAGCTAAATGAGATAAGACCCTTTAAATTTGATGAATTGTTTACACTAACGAGGGTAGAAAACACACCCAATGCAACAAACAAGCAATTGAAAATAGAATGACCCTTTCACTATTTCTCTTTTTGAAAACAAAATGATGAAAAAATCTTTACAACTCCTATATTTCCTATCAAACGCACTTCAAGTACTCCTTTCACTAGTAAAGATAATTCATCTCTTTTCCAATGCAAATGACGATGCAAATCTAGTCTTCAATGATGCTAACTAGTGTAACATATTGATTCAACAAACTAGAATTATGTATTTTTCAATGAAATGAGAAAGCGAATGCTTCACAAACACTTCACAGTTCAATTAAACATTTATAATACAATCAATCACAAGCAAATTCAAAGCACAAAAGAGAATTCCTTTCAACTAATGATGAAAAGACTCAACCAAAAAAGATGAGAAATGTGATCTATGCCCGAAAAGAGACGCTCAATCATCAAATGAAACTTTTCAAACTTGTTAAATGGAAATCAAAGAAAAAAAAAAGGACTAAGAAATGAAATGCAAGGAGAAACTTGACTATCGAATTGACTTGTTGAGCACACAAACAGGTGAATGGATGATGACCTAGATGCCCTAGGTTTATAAACCATCCAATAACTCAAGAAACCAAGTGAAGAAAATGCAAATAAAACAAGCATATAAACCAAGCTAAAACAACTTTCCAGCCAGGGAGAACATAGTCAAAACAAGCATAGAGATAGAAATCAGAAGGGCAAGACACACTAGTTATGATCTAGGGGAAACCCTGACCCTCACGTATATAAATCGGCACAATTACCTAACTGACAAAACGCCATAGAAGGGGGTCGGCACCACTGTTTTTGAGAAACTCGAGCTGATTGGTGTGACAATCGGAAAAATAAATGCGTTGACCAAGGATTCAAGGAAAAAAATAAAAAATTTCAAAGGCTAAAACCATACTTGCCATTGTAAATTCAGGCTCAAAGCAGTAACTCAAGTAAAGCAGAGAACACTATAGGGAAACGGTGATACTAGAAAAGTTCACACAAAACCATAAAATGATAATCAATCAAAAAGAAGGATTGGCTCCCTAGTATGGTTGCCAATTTGTGGTGCAGGAAAATTCTCAAGTCGGACAAAAACAATTCCTCTAGCCCGAGAGAGCGGGTCTAGCCACAAACAAACAATCTATGGAAAATCTCCTTAAGCTAGAATCAATTAAGAGGGCCTACCTCTTAGAACGCTATTCCGCTCGGTGATGATCCTTCTTCCTTACTCCAACTACCTTTTGTTTCCTTCCTTTGAATATCTTAAACAAGAAAACAAACAACAACAACAAATGTGATAGCATACAATATTATATTCAGCCTACTTAACAAGTCAAGGAACATTAAGCTATAAATATGTAAGATAACACTTCATGTAAGAAATCAATCAATAGTTGTATTCATATAAACCAGAAAGAGATTACAACCAATGTTTTGATGTTGTTGGTCTCCTCCAACGTATCTGGTTTCCCACACTTCTGTTAGCATCTCATGGATGGCCCCAACAATGGAAGTGTCAAGGCCTCTTCCCTTTAATCTCAAACCAAACCAAAACACACTATTCTCCCTCAAACACACACTAGAAAGCTACAAGCTATAGATGTCTTGTTGGTCACTAAAACTCGCTCCAAAAACTAGTTTAGCTTGGGAATGGAAAGGTTTATATATCTTGGATGGATGGGAGGTAGTTCCTCTCATCATGGGAGAAGGTCTTATCTCTTGAGTTTGCTCCATCCTAATAGGGGAAAGGAGCCCAAATTGACTTCTTCGGCTCCATCTAGTGCAACCATCTACCAGACTTCCATTATGAAGCTTCTAGAGATGGAAACTTTGACTCCATATTTAAAACACTTTCCAAAAGAGGATCACATGACTGGAAAATGGCTTAGTCACTTCGTATGGTGCTAGTGTTAGCTTTAATCTCTGCAAATCGATGCGAGGAGGAAACTGGTTAGTAGTGCCAGTCTTGTAAGGTGGGGTAAAAGGAAGATTCTTGGGAAATGATGCAAAGGGGAATTATTCTGCTCATGAAGAGGGACATACTGGGAGTTTCTTCATGATGGGAAAGCATGTAGGGTTCACTGTAGAGGTCCTCTAGGATCGTGGACAGGGAGTACAATGATAGTGACAAATGTTGTGTAACAAGCTTGAGTAATCTATTTGTTGAGGTCAAAAAATATGATCAAACCAACTATCTAGTTTGCTTCCATCCAGATAACAACAATCTTGTTAATTTAACTGATAGTAACTATCCACAAGAAATTTGTGATCTGAATTAGTGCTCAAAATATTGTTATCTATATTTTCAAAGTTTATTGATGGTCATGTCAAGTTCTTGCAAAATCTTGGTAAGATCCCCAAACCATGTCAAATCTGGATTTCCTCACAAAATTCTTTACTTCATATTGTTTCATTGGATGCAAACTCGTCCTTGATGAATGTTGACTTATTAGGGCCTGACCTAGGTTCAGAGTTGATTTATCCAAACAAAACCCAGTACTAGTGGCCCTTTTGGCAACAGTCCGTCGAGAACGGACTAAGGTCTCACCTGAAGTAGTATGGGAGGGTGCTAAAACTATGTTTTGACACCTGGGAGATGTTTGATGAGTTCAAGTGGTTCGCGGTTCGACCCTGCACACAAGTCGCTTTGCGCACTTTCCCTTACCTTGCAACCTGATATAATACCTTCGCGTAGCCATACTTGGGGGTTGAACGATGTTATTACCCCAATCCTTACTATTATTTTTTGTTAGTTGATTATCTTAGCCTACGTGCATGCTTTAAATTATACTTAACAATATAAACCATTCATATAGGTGTGCACAGTTAAGAAACAATATATTAGCAAATTATATCAAACATGCATTAACCCAAGAACAAATACACAACTTGATAACAAAATTCTCTTTATTATTCCTTCTGCAGTTATAGAATAAACTCCGCCCTGCACACTCAGTTGCAGGGGTCCGCGCACTCAGCTCTGGGCTATTAGGCCTCTATGCACTTAGCTACAGAGCTTTCTCCTATCCTATGACCCAAGGACACTTAGTCACTTAGACTCTTTCTTCTCTCTACTCCCATTCCCTCCTTTCAGTCCTCTTCTACACTTAGAGCCTCACTCTATTTATACAATCCCATGGTCCACGGACCATGGGTAGGTCTATCTAGCTGACATTACATTACAAAACTAGGTTAGACAACCCTGTGACTCTATCATACATTTCATGCTTCACGCCCACAATTCGTGGAGTCTTTACAACAACATCGAGTCAAAACTTGGCCTTTGAGCCCAAAATCATGCCTTGGGGGGATTCCATCATGACTCACCCTCGAGTCACTCTGTCAGCGTGGCAATCTTTTCATGGCGTCCCTCCAACTGTTCTTGAACTGTGCTAAGGTCATCAATGCACTGAGTTGTTGCTTGTTGGATCTACTGCATCTACTGTTCTGAGACCTTTGTGTCTAAACTGCTTCCATACATCTGTACTGGTATCTGATGCATTTGTTTATAGTCCCGTGCCTTTGTTTGGTTCCTTGGTCCACAAAGACTATGCTTCCATCGGTTAGTCAAATAGTCGGCCCACCCATGTAGGGCTTCAAGCGGCTGCCATTCACTTTTCCTGGGATGGGTTCTCCATTTAGTTTGACTGGTTGGATCATGCCTCTTTCTGTGACCTCCTTAACCAATGCATTCTAAACATTCCTGGGAATTTTTCAAACTTACTGTCATACAACAGCACTAAATAATTTACCTTGAAGATTCACAAATTAATATGGCGATTGTGCCAGGGATTTTCACGCTACTTTTGTACCTTATGATGAAAACCAACTAGGAACCATTGCTCCTCAAGTTCTTCCAATTGCACGAGCCTTTCTTCCAGAGCTTCGCGGTCCATCATACCTGTGAGCATGACTATTCGTAGACTAGGTACAATATACTCCATTGGCATGAGAGTTTCCACACCGTAAACTAACCAGAAAGGTGTTTGTCCCATCAGTTTCTTGCACTTTGTCCTATAAGCCCATAGAACCATTGGTACACGTAGATCCCAGTCATTGTGTCTCACATGGTGGACTGTGTTCAATACTTTTCACACTTTTTCAAAGGCTTCCATGCGAATAATATTTGGCGTGCTTGATATTATCATACTTCGTCGTTCGCGCCATTGTCTTTCCCACTCCTTGTTGGTCGTGTTACCTATCGTGAGGACGGTGTCCATTCGTGCAGGTTGTGTACCATACACCTGTACCCATCTAGAGAGGTGAGTGCACAGGCTATTTCATTTGTCATACCTAGCTTTCATCCACATCTAAGGCTTTCCAAACTACCTGAGTATCATCCTTCTGCATTTGTGCCAATCCTAAAAAATTCTTTGATGTATACCCCACCATCTTGCAGGCGTAGCGCGCAGTGCCCATTTTAGAGCATCGAAACACTGTTGTTCGGGTACTTTGCTTTCAAATTTGTTCAGGAAATCATCCACCTCGATCAATCCGTCATACATAAGCAGATCTCTTATCTCTATTGCCACGCAGTGCAGTGACCTTATCATCATGTTGTAGTTGAGCGTGGTTACCTCATGTAACTGGTTCTACCATCGTTCTATCTCCTCATCTAAATCTGAGCTGCAGGAGCTTTCACACTCCCACAAAATCCTGCCATCCGTTGTTGGATTCGCCCAATCCTACTCTCACATTGTTATCTTGTAGATACAGTCTAGATCGTCATCATTGTCGTAGTTGCGCACCAGCTCTATGTAGCGCGATCCTTTCGCAGGATCTAAAGGTACCATTACATGCACTGACTTCTTCTCAAAAATCATCTTATGCTTCTTTAGATTTATCACTCCATTCATGTCAGTGGCCCAATCTATTCCTAGTAGCACAGTATATGGATTTCTATCATCAACAATCTCTATTACTTCAAAATCTGCAATTGTGCTCACACCTTTGATATCCACCATTATTCTGTGCAATCTTCCCATTGGTAGGATCTTTTGCTGATTTGCCATTCGCAATTGAATAGGAGACCATTGCAATGTGGGCCTGTCCATGCACTCCCATGTCTTCTTTGGTAGGATGTTCACATCCGATCCAAGATCCAAAATTACTTTATCCATTTCATATTCCCTAATCTACGCGATCAATCTCATCTCTTTTCCTGTTCACATTGTGTGCTTCTCGAGCTTCCAAACCACGCGTGGTTCTCCTAGCACAGTCCCAACACATATAGTGATGAGTTCTTGCAGCCCCTTCATAGCCTTGCTATCGCACAGTAGCTTCATGCATGTATCTAGAAAGGTAGTGAGCATTGACGGGTCCATTTCTGTTTTCAATTCATCTTTACTACCTGAAGTGGAGGCCTTCGTGAAGCTCTTCTTAGCTTCCATGAATGTCTCCTTCGCGCACTCTAAATCAAATTATGGTTCCTTTGTTGGAGCTTTGTGAACCCAGGCACTCTCTTCAGGTTGCTTACCTTTGTCATCTCATGTCTTCATACCACTTTGGAGCACGATATTTACATTTGGTTCTTCCTCACGTGGCTCAGACCTCATCATGCACAAGTTCTAAGTCGGGGGAGGTTGGAGTGCTCCTTTATCATGCAACCTCACTATCAGTGTGGGACAGTCCTCCATCTCATGGTCAAACTGGGTACATTATAATCATGATGGCCTTGTCAGATTTGTAAAATCATGGGCATAATACCTCGACCCTTCGCAATTGTAACAAATCAGCTATCCGTGACCCTTTCCTGGCTCCATTCCACCTCGACCTCATCCGTGCCCCTGAAATCTAGTGCACGCCATCCCTGCATTTTGATCAAGGGCTCGCATTTCCGTCTAAAATCTGTAGGTAGGAGTTTGATCCATCATCAGTTCATAACTTCTACATCATCATGGCCTACTAATTTGTAGAAATTACAGAACAACTGTTGGGACATCTGTGTATACTTCTATAATAGATGGCAGTTATCCGTAGCATGCTTCCCTCCTATTTGACAAATCGTGCACCATAATGTAGGTGTCATACTTGATCCTACGTGTGCCTCTGGTCTCAATGGCATTGGCCCTCCCACCAGGTAGTTCGAGAAGACTGGACAATGGTCCTTGTCATGTCCCTGGCCTTTGCACTTTATGCACCATATCTCCTCGTGCAGTTTTGGGCAAGTTGTCCTGTCTTGTTTCAAACTCTACATATCAAGACACAAGTTTTTCAACTACGCATGGATCTATTGGACTCCCAGTTTAGGATCTTGTATCGGGGTCTTATGCAGTCTCATTGTGATCTCCAAGGCCTCGGCCTAAGTTGACAGCTTCTGTTGTGACAACACATTCCTTATATGCGGCGTTAGCAACACTACAAACCATGCACGATGTTGCTCATCTGTCAACGTCATGTTGGCTTCATGAATCACACACTTCAGTCTCTTATCTAGCTCCCAGGGGGTCTCACCTAGAAGCGTCGCGATTTCCTTAAATTTGATAATCAACTATGTCTTTGATTTTGGCCTACTAAATTCCCTGTTTAGCGCAACTTGGATATCCGCGATCCCTACGTTTCTTTTGTCATTGGAATGCTTAATTTACCACATCAGTGTGCAATCCTACAACACACTCACCGGCGTTCCCTTCTTTATATTGTCATCTGTGACTCCTTGTGCTTCCCATACAGCCTTTACCATGAACCAAAATTAGTCCAGATCTTCATTCCCTACTCCTTTGAACACCAAAAATTTTATTGCACTTTCCATATTGAACTATGGTGGTGGCAGAGGTGGTGTGGGTGAAGATGGGGGTGAAGATGGTGAAACTGGTAGTGGTATGTGTGGAATTCATTGTCTTATCAGACTGATCGCACTTCCTGGTGAACTTTCGTGAGCTCTTCCTTGCTCTCCCATGGAGGAGAAATCAAGGGACTAGTGTCTACTTCTGTGCTACCTTTGTTTCTATAGATCTTCCCACTTCACGCAGCCCCAAACATCAATTTATTCGCATAACCCACTTTTCATACAACAACATTTTAATCCAAGTGTTCAAAGATATAACGTACTTACCTTGTGGTCCTTTGAGGAAGCATTGTTCTGCCTCACTATAACTAACTGAAGTATCTACCATGAAATCGGTGATAAACCCTCCTATAATTCAATTGAGCCAATGGTCCATAGCACACGTGATCTTATCTTCTGATGTTTCCAGTATGTGTACCAACTCTGGAGTCCACACAATAGGTTTGTCGAGCCTACACCTTCCCTGATTGTCTACTAGCTTTACGATCCACTCGTACAACTCCGAGGGGAAGTATGCAAAGAAAATTTTGTGGATTTCCGTATATAAGTAGTGCTCTAACCACTCTTCCTTCGATACTCACAGATTCTTGTTTTCCTGTTCCGTGAACTCGTGAATATTTCTATCCAACCACTCTTCAATTTCTTTCTTTGTCGAATTCCAATGACATGACATCAGACATCTCTTATGCAGATCTTGGTTCCGACAACAGAACCATTTGTTGGCTTATTGGTTCCTAACCCAGGTTTAGAGTTAATTTAACCAAACAAATCCCAGTACTACTAGCCCTTTCGGCAACAGTCCATAGAGCACGGACTGAGGTCTCACCCGACGTAGTATGGGAGGGTGCTAGAACCAAGTTTCCACACTTGGGAGATGCCTAATGAGTTCAAGTGGTTCGCGATTCGACCCTGCACGCAAGTTGCTTTGTGCACTTTCCCTTACCTCACAGCCTGATATACTACCTTCGCGCAACCCTACTCAGGGGCTGAACATTCTTATTACCCCAGTCCTTACTATTATTTTGTTGTCAATTGATTATCTTAGCCTAGTTGCATGCTTTAAGTTATACTTAACAATATAAACCATTCATACAGGTGTGCGTAGTTAAGAAACAATATATTCGCAAATTATATCAAACATGCATTAACCCAAGAACAAATACATAACTTGATAACAAACTTCTCTTTATTATTCCTTCTGTAGTTACAAACTCGACTCCGCCTTGCGAACTCAGCTACAGGGATTCGTGCACTTAGCTGCACACTACTAGGCCTCTGCGCAATCAACTACAGAGCCTTCTCCTATCCTACAACCCAAGGACACTTAGTCACTTAGACTCTTTCTTCTCTCTACTCCTATTCCCTCCTTTCAGTCCTATTCTACACTTAGAGCCTCACTCTATTTATACAATCCCATGGTGCATAGACCATGGGTAGGTCTATCCAGCCGACATTACATTACAAAACTAGGGCGAACAACCCTATGACTCTATCATACATTTCGCACTCCACTCCCGCAATTTGCGGAGTCATTACAATAACATCAGGTCAAAACTTAGGTTTTGAGCCCCAAAACATGCCTTGGGGGGATTCCATGCCCAACAATGAATTTTAGGATTTCTCCTCATAATTTTTCTATCTCTCAAGACCATTTGTTTATTATATAGGGGATACTGCTATAGTGAACTCATGTTCATGTAGACCTTTTGCATCTAACTCAGGATTGGAATGTATGCCTTTCATGGGTGCACAAAATTTTGATGTTGATTAATTTAAATATTATCTTTGGCCAAAGGATTCATGTCTATTGAGTGTTATGGTGGAAAATCAGCTCCTAATCTTCATTGTGAATGTCATTGAGAAAATAATTTATGTTCAGGCCCAATCAATCATTTTGAGTAGAATTCAAGTCTTGAATCATTCAATGGATCAAACCCCCATGTTTATATGGATTCTAGATATGATTTTTTATGTCCTTCTAATATTCTATCAACATGCTATTAGTTTCCTAGATTTATAAGGCCAACACTTGCTTTTGATTCTGCAAGTTGTCATATTACTAGTCTAGTATGGAATTGGATAAAAAGGGAACCGATCAAAAATCAGAAGTCTTGTATGTTAAGCTATTGATATGATCCTGTCACTGGATCTAACAATTTCCATTTCAAAATTCATTTTCCCACTAGTATATTTGATGATGGTTGTTTTACATCATTTGATCTATTTGAATCGAGTGATCTTTATGATTTATCACTTCATTGTTCAGATATTTGTCAAACAGTTGAGGAACTTCATTATTTTCCTGTGGTTATATTAGGTTCTCACCATTTTTGAAAAAGCCTATGAACCAGATTGAACTATTTTTCCCTTGCAAAATTCTTCTCATGATTCAAATGTTCTAATTGAAAGCTCATTCTCCTGAGAGTCTTAGAGTTTTCAAAGGGTTTTTTTGAATTTCATGATCCAATGTATGATTAGCTGGAAGCATCTTACTTAGAAAGCATGTTTGCTAATAATAAGATTCAATATTTTTGGATGCTTGCTAAGATGGACAAAATAGATGCAAGTACATTCACAAGAAGTTCTCAAGGTTCTTTTGATTTTTGTGCTAATAAATAAGGTAAGGCTGCAAGATGGTTAAAGTTAGTTGTTATGACACATATTTCTTCATTTTGGAAAGTCCTTTGGTATCTTGTATAAGTTATTCACATTCTTATCTTCTATTTTGCACATCATTATATATCAGTTTTAATTTTTTGTATCTTTGTGTTTGCGGGTTGGGGGAAGTTACAGTAGTTACATTGGAAATATAATTTCACTTGACCCTAACCTTCTAGCTAGTTAGGTGAGGAGTAGGTCAAGTTGTATTCTAGTTTTTCTTTTCGTACTCATCTTGTGTTTGCTCCCCATTGAGTCTATGCATTTATTTATTTTTCTTACTTCTGTATGCTTGTTAATTTGTGTTTAACCTCCATTTTCTTTTCTTTTTGGTCTTGTTTCTTTGTTTTGTCTTGTTTTTTTTTTCCTTTTTCATACTTTTGTTAATAATACTTTGCATGAAAATGGCTCTCTTTCGGCTCCAAAGACAATGTGGAAAAATTTGAAAAGGGAACTGTGATGACAAATAATGCTTGGCTAATCAGTTACCCCTTCTCTTTTTGGGTTTGCACATCTTTAAATTCAATGATGTTTGAATGGAAAATACAATTCATTCCAAATGAAAGCCTTTGGTTAGACTGTGAAGCCTATATCTTTATTAGGATCTTCATTCCAAGTAAGCCTTGTATTGAATGGTGTTTTTATATGTCAACACAATAGTGTTGAGTAGGGGAAGGAGAAAACTTTAAAATGAGCACACTAACTTCAAGCATCTTTCAAATCCATTTAACAAGGAATAACCTATCTTGCAAATAAATAAGATGGGCTCCCTATCCCACCTTCAAAATAAATAAGTACATGTTGTCATTATTACACACCCTCCAAAATTTTGTCCTGCACCAAATTTCAGAGCCTATGTTGGTCTTGCATATTTTCGTCGCAAACATTGAAATCCATTATATCTTTATTTTCTAAGTGTTTTGGTACCTTTTGCAAGAAAAGAAAAATGATGTCTTTTTGCATGTTAAGTGTCGCACAACGTATATGAGCCCGTTTTGGTGGTTTCAAGGGGTTACCTTTGTGTAAATGAGTTGATATTACCATGTAAACATTTGTCGCATTTATTTCCAAAGTCGTAAGCACGTTCACACTTGTTTTGAGTCGTCGCAAAGTTGTCACACTCAGGGAAGTATGTTGTTCATGTGCCCTGGGTGATCTACGTTGTTGTGTTGTTGAGTGTTCTAAGTGTGTGATCACAGTCAAATCTTATCATTGTTCACATCATCTTCATCAATCCAACACCTAGTTAAATTATGAAAGCTCTCTGACGAAGCAACTTAGCCTCATTTGGACCTCCTAACTACGCATTACACAATCTTAGCCCTCTAGTTGCAACACTACCTCTTAACACTACGCAATGTGTAGTTCCTGGCTCCTAGGACCGCACATTTTGTAGTTTTAGTGTGCAATCCTAGATCTTAGCCTCCAAAACTCCACAAATCAACCCTCCATCTTGGCCTCAACTGTGCATTGGATAGTCTCAAACCTCAAGCCCAGTCCTTGAGCTCTTGAGCTACACAATTTCACAGTGACCTAGCCTCCTCTACCTTCCAGAACTACGCAGTAGGCTAAACCAATGCTCAACACCTTAGCCTAGATCACTGAGCTCCCAAACTACATATTTTTCTTCCTCAATCTAGCCTGGACTGCATATTGCACAGTCTCAGGGCTCAAGCTTCACCCTTGACTAGCTAAGTTGTGCAATTGTGCAATCACTCATCCTCCCCTCAATCTACCACCTAGTTTTGATTCACTTAGTGGATCAACATGTAACATCTTAGACTAGGGGTTTCTCAGACTAATGTCATCTTATCATGAGGGAATTTTCAATGTAGGTACTCTGTCGTACTGTGACAGAATGATGAAGAAGGATATGGAGAACAAAAACATGATGAAATATATCTTGGTTGCTAATTATGCAAATTGATCAATCAAGAGAAAGCCAAAGGACACCAATTTACGGCAGTAACTCAATACCTGATATCACTGAAGACTCCTTACCTCTAAGCCATTTGGAGGTGGACATAAGAGAATTCCTAAGAATACACATAACAAGGAGAAGCAAGAATGGATTGACATTTCCATGTCATCAAGAAGTCCATGTCAGCAGTGTCGTGTCATGTCATATCATGTCATGAGTCATCATATGCCACATCATTCTTGTGGATTATGTAATCTATTTGAAGATGTATTATAAAGCGGAAGTTCAAAGGAAATATACAAAATATGAAGAGTCATGTAAAGTTGAAAACGTTGGGTTGTGTTATATTCTTTCCACAACTAGCCCATGTAGTTAACCGGGGGTTAAAAGGGGGGCGGAGCCCCCCCTTCATTGTGCCTATTGTGTAGTGGGGTGAGTCATAGGGGGTTTGAGGGGTGCGGTAACCCCACTCTATGGAGTCCGAGGTAGTGCCTGGAAAATTTTGGTTTTGGACCCTATATTAAGTTGGGCGGACCTACCTATGGTTTTGAGCATTATTTTTGCACATGGTTTTGGACGCGATGGTTTTTGGTCCATGTTATTGGATGCTTCAACATGTATAAATATGTATTGTAACATTAAAAGGAACATAATGAAAAATCAAGCTGGTAGTCCTAGTTTTGGGATCCAGGGGAAATCTCTGTGTATATGTGTTTTATGTGTTATTCTCTTGCATTGTTTATTTTCTGTGTCTTAGAATTCGTATGCAGGTAATTTCTATATGGGGTTAAAACCTACATTTGGTATCGGAGCTATTTTTGGATTCAAGAGGATGCTTTTGTTATTGAAGGGTTTCACTCGGGCATGTGGTAGATCTTGTTCAGTGGGAGATTTGCGAGATCGATTCTGGTGGTGAAAGAAGATGGAGAGCAATGGAAAGATAGAGATCGAAAAATTTAATGGTCCGAGTTTTGAGTTGTGGAAACTCAAGATGAAGGATATGTTGGTGGATAAAGATCAGTTGATCGTGATAGATCCAGGTACTAAACCAACGAGAGTGTCTGATGAAGAATGGAAGAAGTTGGATCCGAAGGAAAATAGCACAATATGATTGTGCGTCTCAAATTCAATATTGTTGAATGTACCAGGGGAAGCTACATCGAAGGCTTTGTGGGAAAAATTAGGGAGTTTGTACCAATCTAAGTCTCTGGTGAATAAATTGTTCCTTTGGAAAAAGTCGTATAACCTAAGGATGAAATATGGAGACTCGGTGATAGAGCATCTGAACACATTTAATACCGTGGTAAGTCAATTATCATCTATTTATATTAAAATTTCAAATGAAGATAAGTGCATCAGTTTGTTGTGTTCTCTACTAGATTCGTGGGATAGTCTGGTTATTGCAATAGGTAGAAATGCAACTTCCTTGATGTTTGATGAAATAGTCTCACCCTTGCATACAGAGGAAATGAGACAGAAAAATATGGAGAGACAGAATGGTGATGCCTTGTCTATACAAGGACTATCCAGAAAAACAAAAACAAAAAAAATTCATCGAGTGGGAGGTCTAAATCTAGAGGGAGATCTAAATCTAGAGGGAGATCTAAATCTTGAGGAAAACCTATAAAGGTGGTGTGGTGGAAATTTGGAAAGGAAGGGCACTACAAAAGGGACTGTAAATCTAAAGCTCTTGATAAAGGAAAGGGATCTGATGATGCTCCTTTTGTAGAGGTGAAAACCACCTCAGATGAAGGTGGGGAAGTGTACTTGGCTTCTTCAAATACACATGTAGATCACGAGGCATGGTTGATTGACTCAGGTGAATCCTTTCAGTTCACTCCCCATAGAGAGTGGTTTTGCGAGTATGAGAAATACGATCGTGGTGATGTCTTCTTAAGGGATGATAGGAAGGCTAGAATAATTGGTTGCTGAAAAGTAAAGTTGAAGTTGCAAGGTGGAAGGGTTAGAACACTTACGGGTGTTGTACATATTCATGCATTGGCCAGAAATCTGATTTCTGTAAGAAATCTTGATGATGCAGGTGTAAAATAGTGTTCGAGAATGATACATACAAGATGGTTTGGGGAGCACTGGTATTAATGCGGGGAGTTTGGATTGGAACCCTGTACAAGCTACAAGGTAGCACTGTTGTTGATGGGTGCAATAGTTCTGTGGTTGCTGAAAGTGGAGTAGAAAATCTAGTGGTCTCTAGAGAGAAGACCATGTTGTGGCATCAAAGGCTTGGACATATTGGAAATTCAGTCCATCTGCTTTTTGTTCAAATTTTTCTTTATCTATTACTGATGATGATCCCAAAATTGTGAAGGAAGCAGTAGATTTAGAGGATGGAAAACTCTGCAAAGAGACCATGGTCGATGAAATGGCATCTTTGCACAAATATGAGGCTTGGGATCTAGTGGAGTTGTCGACTGGAAGGAAACCCATTGGCTGCAAATGGGTGTTCAAGAAGAAGACAAATGAAAAAGGAAAGGTGGAGAAATACAAAGCTCAATTGGTAGCAAAAGGTTATTCATAGATGCCGGGAATTGATTTTGGTGATATTTTTTCTCTTGTTGCCAAGGTAACTTGTATTAGATTACTTTTATCTATTGCTACTGCTTTTAATTTTGATGTAGAACAGATGGATATGAAGACAACATTTCTTCATAGGGATCTAGAAGAGGAGATCTACATGAAGCAACCTGAAGGCATTGTGGTGAAGGGTAAGAAATAACTTGTATGAAAGTTAAAGAAGTCTTTGTATGGATCAAAATAGTCACCAAGGATGTGGTATCAGAAATTTGATACATTTATACGGGGACTTAGATTCACCAGAAGCAAAGCATATCACTGTGTGTATTTTAAATTAATTGGTGATTGTGTCCTCCAAATTTGACATGAAAGATATTGGTGCTGCAAACTATATTTTGGGCATGCAAATTAAAAGAGATTGGACAAAGAGAAAGCTCTAGTTAAACCAGAGGAAGTATGTTGAGACAATATTGCAGAGGTTTAATATGTAGGACAGTACACCAGTGAAGTTCCTATTCCTATAGGTATAAAGTTATCTGTTGAACAGTGTCCCAAGACACAAGAAGAGGAAGAGAACATGTCCTGTTGAATAGTCCGTAGCTTGATGTATGTGGTGGTTTGTACTAGACCAAACATTGCACATGCAGTGGGAGTATTGAGAAAGTTTATGTCAAAACTAGGGAAGGAGCACTAGACAGCAGTGAAGCGGGTTTTCAGGTATTTTCATGGCACTAGTGATTTGTTAGTGCCTAAATCTACCTCAGGCTGAGAAAGGTAGGTCTAGGGTAACATCAAACCACGCTTAACCTAGTAGCTAGCACTACCAGGTCGGGAGAGCGCTTTCTCCTTATTAATCTCAAAGAAAATACGACAAGTAAGGCTTGAGATGACTGATATGAATACTAATTTCAGGCTAGGTATATGCTCTGAGGAACTTGATTGATTTTAATGGTTGGTTGCTGGATCAAATGAGGAAGGTAGCTTTAGGTCCAGGAAATCAACATAGATTTGCAGAGGCTTCTGTGGGGCGAGGTAAGAAAGTGTTTTAGCACTTTGAAATGAATGTGATGGTGATTCTAAAGACTGGTGAGGAGTTGGAGAGGGCATGCAAGTTTCATGAGTACTCTTCAAACAACAGAAAACATTTAGAACTAAATAAAACCCCAAGGCATAGCACTCAACATCAATGGATTCCATCCTTTAATCTTGATTCATTTAGTTATGCAGAAAAAGAGATATGATGGCACATATCCACATAAGATAAAATAAATAATGGAGGAGAAAACAATGCTAATAAACATTACCACAAGAATCCCACAAAATGCTGCAAAACCTTGGTTCATTTCCTTGCCAAAATGTAGAAGTGATTTACAATAGTGCTCAATGCATCCACAAGAGTCCAACCTTGACAAATGAATAGGAAAGTACAAGATATAGGCATCAAACCACCTATTCTAGCCATCATGGGTCGAATCCATGAGTCAAGGAGCTGTTTCAACAAGATCTAAACTAGGAACTAAAAAATAGGCAGTGGAACAACTTGCCTCTAAAACTATGGAAACTGATTCATTGATTTTTAAACCAACTCTAATTGATGTATCTACCTCCTCAAGTCATTTTTCATCATATTTTAAATCATAGTACATCAATTTACATCATATTACATCATTAATTGACCAATATAGAATAAAAAGTCAAACTGACAGCAAACTGGGTGAAATTCCGAATAAACAAGCAAAACTGGCAAATTTTTCTCCTATGCGTAGCGCCACTGATCCTATGCATAACGCTTTTTCTAGGCCAGTTTTGGGGGGCTTTCCGAAGTCCAAAGCAGGTGCCCAATAGCTCATTGGAAATCTTGTTGAGTCTAATTTCTAGAACAACTTGAATTTTTTGATTTGGAGTCCATTTACCCCTCCAAAAATGAAATCTCCCAAGACTGCTTCCCATGTGGAAAAAAAGTGGCAAAGAGGGCACTTTTTGGGTGTTTTTTGGCCCTTCTAGATGTCCAGAACTTGTCAAAAAGTTTCCGCCATTTCTGAGCATGCATAATTTTTCATGATAATTCCAAAAATTTAAATTTTTTTGCAAATGGAGTCCCCCATCAAAAGTGTATCACCGGTGGCGCTATGCACCTGCTGAAAAAACCTGTTTTTGCATTAAAAATTTCAAAAATGACAAAAAATGCTCCAAATTCTTTGAAATTTGGCATGAGTGATCCTTTTTAGGTGCTTTGCTAGGCCAATGATACTTCAGCCAAGATATTGAGTTCATCATGCTCTTTATTTGCTCCTTAAGACCTTTCATGGAACTGTCACTAAGGGTTTCTTCCTCAATTTCATACTCACTATCAATCTCCATTGTTTTCCCTTGGTTTTGAAAAATGTGGTTGTATATGGATTTTTTATGGATAATAGTGTGGAAATAAGGTGAAGGAATGAAATGGGCAGAGCGTGTGTGAAAATGTATACTGAACAAATTTTAGGGATGAGTATGGTTTTAGGGAGAGTGTGTAGAGTTTGATGATGTGAGTAGGGCTTGTAAGGTTTGGGAAATTATATGTGGAGAATGGGATTAAGGGGAAAATATATGAGGGGAATGGCATTAAGGGGATAGGGTATATAACCACTAGTGCAATGAAGAAAACTAGGGTTTCAGTTTGAAGAACACAAAACACCAATCTTAGTAAACAAACCCTAACACACAAGATAGGATTCATGTACTTATTTGTTTAGAGGGAGAAATTGAAGTTTTGAGACAAAATGGTGAAATTTGCAAAAATTTGTAGCCTAAATGCTAGGTGCATAGCACACTCACCCAAGTGCGTAGCACACTTTGTATGCATAGCGCCTGTTCAAAACTCAGTGTAAAACCTGCGCTAGGTGTGTAGCACCAATTCTATGCATAGCGCTAGCTAATAGGTGCATAGCACTTATTAGATGACACTTTTGGAGGCCTTCCCAATGTCCAAATTGGGTGTGTGATAGTTTTTTGGAAATTGTATCGAGTCTATGTTCCAAGACATCTTGTATTTTTTAGTTTGGAGGTTATTTTCCTTGACAAAAGTCCAATATCCCAAGGCTGGTCAAAATGTGCAAAATGAGTCTGCCTAAATGCAGAGTGTTGTTGAAGTCAACGTTTGAAGGTCTTCCTCAGCTCCAAATTGAGCTCAGGATATCTCATTGGAAATATCTCTCTATCTAGATATGATTTAACTCATCAAGAAAGTCATTTGGCCAATAAAGCTAAGAGAAACCTTGATTTTCCCAAGGTCACTCCAGAAGTGCATCAATCCTCCTGAGGCCAATGATGTTTTCAACATTTCTCCCAAACAATGAAACCTGTGCAAAACGTGAAGGAGGTTTTTCTTCCTTGGCCTATTGTGGAAAGCACTATCTCTCAAGTTTTCCAAATTCATTTTTTATTTCTCAGAAACCTCATTTGAGTAAAACCTATCCCGATGTGTGGAACAGGGGATTTGTCGAAATGAAGCGAAATGAAGGGGATAAGGGGCTTATAAATTCTTGAGGAAATTTTGGGAAGTAGGGAGGGATGTTAGGAGATAGGGGAAAGTGTAATTGCAAAGATTAAGTGAGGGGAAGTGGTCCAAAAGGGAAAAACATAGGCTTAGCCTAGAAAATTGTCAAATTGTAGCAAGAAACTAGGGTTTGTGGGAAAATGAGGAATTTGAGGGATACCAGTGATGGGAAGTGTTTAATAAGGTACATTAAGGATAGGGGGAGGTATATGAACATTAGGACACAAGTTTTGTTGATGATTTTACCATCTAAGAGAAATTACCTTCAAAACCCTAGGAGAGGGAAATGAGCCTTACCTAAGCACAACTGAAGCACGAACAAGGTGTAAAATGACCCATTGGAACCTGAAATGATGATGAAAACTATCTGAATGATGGTACACTCAGATGAATGGTGACATGGACCAACATTTGGACAAATTTGAAAGTAGTGAAAACAAATCCTAGACCTAATACCTAGTGACCAAATTTTACTTGAAACCTCACTGAAATGACAAAATTTGACTTTGACACCCTAAGACCACTTTGTAAGATCATATTTGATCACTGGTGTTAGGTTTCAAATACTGACACTAACATTGGCTCCAATGGGGATGGTAGCTCCTTGTAGGTGCCAAGAACCACAGATCTTTGGGAAAGCAGACTAGTGCCTTATCCATTGGGCATGGAGTCAAAAACTCAATCTAAAATGCATGACTAAAAACTGACGACTTGACGACACAAATTGACTTGAAACTGACTCAATACTAAAACAGAACTGACAAACTGGAAAATATTCTCAAAATAGAGCTTATTCAATAAAACCTACTCTAACTATTCCATTCATCGCCTGATCGAGTGAAATTAAAAAACCAAGTAAGCATTATGGCTGTTGTTTACATTCTCCACAAGTGATTGCTTATGAACAACAAGAAAGAACTACTGAAAGGCAACTCCCATGAAAACTTGTAAACAAATCCGTTGAATGATATGGATTCTCTATCTGACTCCAAAAACACTGCATAAGGATCTTGAAATTCATGCACACTGGGACTTACCTCATCCAATGGATTACTTTTCTTCTCTTCATACCATGAATACAAACTTTCATCTGAGCTTTGTGATGAGACTCCTGCTGAAAATGACAAAGAAACCAGTTGTTGGATCAAGTTTGTGTCAATTCTTTTTTTAAGCTCCCAGGTAGCTAATGGAGAAGGACTTTGACTGCATACATCATCCAACACATCAGCTATTGGATCGTGAAAAGCTTTAAAAGACTATTGCAACCCATTTTCTATTGTTTCCAATGATATTGCATGATTTTCTATAGGATGATCATTTTAAGATATACTATGCAAATTTCCCTTCAAAAACCGAAATGATTCAAAACAAAATGGGATGGAATCATCTTGCATCATTTGATCATATGGTTCAGCTTCCAAGTCTTCATCTGCAACCTGCCATTTAATGGCATTTAGAGGCTGCAACTCTGGATATGAAAAGTATTGAACACGATTTTCACTGCCCTCAAGATGGTTCAAATCAAGACTTGTCGACAGTTGATTTCTAATTGCATGAAAGTTGTCTATGATAAACTAAAACAAAGAAAAACAAAAAGGAAAAGATCCTCTACTTACTTCAAAATTTGCTGCACTTTCCTCATCACTTCCATGGCTGATATGCAACGGTTGATCACTGTGTTCGAGATGATGAAAATGAACTTCTTTCTTCCATAAATTAGCTGTTGATTTGTCTGCAAGATTAGCTTCTATTTGGAGAACATAATCATCATCATCATACTGATCAAACTTAGGAAAATCATTAGTATAAAACACATCATCAAGCATACATGTCATATCAACAGATCTCTCTTCTCCAAGATGATCTACAAAACAATCAATATCAGATCTATGACAACTGGGATAAGAAAGAAAAAGTTTTGGATCAGCCTCTTGTTCTTCTTCAATCAATAAGCTACGGTCTTGAAAATCATACTCATTCCTTGTGGTGATCTTTTGCATCATTTCTTCCACTACACTTACCAAAATGTCAAGCTTTACCTCTAAAGATGTCGATTCCTCTAGATCTATGTTCTTCATCTCTTCTTCCTTCAACTTTGCCCTTCTGATCAACAAATTAGCCTCTACATCTACTACACTATTTTGCATCTCTTCAAGTGTTGCAAGGTTCCTTTCTCTCATCTCAAACTCCATTTCTGGATCAAAGGCTTCTGGGTAGTGCAAGAGAGTGGATCTAGGAGGAGGTCTTATATTAACCCGCATTGAAAAGTATACTTGGTTAAATCTGGAAGTATTTTCAACTGGTTATACTCTTCTATAATCAAGAAAGGATTCTATCTTACCACCCACCTGTCGAGGAAAACTTTGACGAACTGCTATAAATTTGAGATGCTCGCATCAGGCAGGGTTTTGAAGCAACTCTTGACTTTGCCTTGCAAAGAAAGAGAAAAAAGCCTAATACTGACATCTTCTTCATCAACTTCAAAAAGGTCAAGAAAAGACTCAAAATTCAGTACATGTCTCTCAGTAGTGATGTTGTCACAATCACCATCAAATCTTGGTAAATATAGGTAATGATGTTTAGGGAAAGCATGGGATATAGGAGGTAAATTCAAAGGCTTGTATTGATCTGGAATTTTACAAGGTAGTGGGGTATGTACAAAAGGTTTAAAATCAGTCTTGGTCTTTTGAGGTTCATCAGTTTGAAGACGGTCATCATAAGCTTCAGCAAAAAGGGTCTTGATCAAGCTCAAAGGCATGCAAATCTTTGGTATTCACAATATTCAAAGGGGAGGATTCAAATGTAGGCCAAAGCTATTTTCTCAAATACAATATACTTTGCAAAGCCTTCTCGACATTCTCGGGAAAAGAGAAGAAATAATTTATAACAAAGAACAAAATGTATTGAATGAAATTCCAACTTGAATACCTAATCTTTCCATATTGTCCTTTCATGTTTCTGCTGGTCAGGTTCATCCTACAGTGGAGTCCTTGGATCTGATCTCGAAACTGATTTGGACTTGCCGGGTGAATGATTTAAGCCTTGCTATGTCTGATCGTTGTTCATCGTCAAAAATCAGATTTGAACTTGATTACATTTTGTCAAGAAACATAAAACTACCTTCTCCAGTATGGTTGCCACTATGTTAGTGCCTAAATCTACCTCAGGCTGAGAAAGGAAGGTCTAGGGTAATATCAAACCACGATTAACTTGGTAGCTAGCCCTACCAGGTCGGGAGAGGGCTCTCTCCTTGTCAATCTCAAAGAAAATACAGCAATTAAGGCTTGAGATGATTGATATGAATACTAATTTAGGCTAGGTATATGCTCAGAGGAATTTGGTTGATTTTAATAGTTGGTTGCTGGATCAGATGAGGAAGGCAGCTTTGGGTCTGAGAAATCAACATAGATTTACAGAGGTTTCTGTATGGCGAGGTAGGAAAGTGTTTTAGCACTTTGAAATGAATGTGATGGTGAGTCTAAAGACTATTAAGGAGTTTGATATGGCATGCAAGTTTCGTGAGTCCTCTTCAAACAACAGAAAACATTTAGAACTAAATAAAACTCCAAGGCAGAGCATTGAACATCAATGGATTCCACCCTTTAATCTTGATTCATTTAATTATGCAGAAAAAGAGAGATGATGGCACATATCCACATAAGATAAACTAAATAATAGAGGAGAAAACAATGCTAATTCACACTACCACAAGAATCCCACAAAATGCTACAAAACCCTGGTTCATTTCCTTGCCAAATTGCAGAAGTGATTTACAATAGTGCTCAATGCATCCACAAGAGTCCAACCTTGACAAATGACTAAGAAAGTACAAGATATAGGCATCAAACCACCTATGCTAACCATCAGGGGTCGAATCCATGAGTTAAGAAACTGTTTCAACAAGATCTAAACTAGGAACTAAAAAATAGGCAGTGGAACAGCTTGCCTCTAAAACTATGGAAACTGATTCATTCATTTTTAAACCAACTCTAACTAATGTATCTACCTCCTAAAGTCATTTTTGATCATATTTTACATCATAGTACATCAAGTTACATCATATTACATCATTAATTGACCAATAGAGAAGAAAAAGTCAAACTGATAGCAAACTGGGCGAAATTATGAATAAACAGGCAAAACTGGCAAATTTTTCTCCTATGCATAGCGCCACTGATCCTATGCATAACACTTTTCCTAGGCTAGTTTTGGAAGGCTTCCTAAAGTCCAAATTAGGTGCAGAATAGCTCATTGGAAAGCTTGGTGAGTCTACTTTCTGGGGCAACTTGAATTTTTTGATTTTGGAGTCCATTTACCCCTCTAAAAATGAAATTTCCCAAGACTGCTTCTTGTGTGGCAAAAAAGTGGCAAAGAGGGAACTTTTTGGGTGTTTTTGGCCCTTCTGGAGGTCCAGAACTTGTCAAAATTTCTCAGCCATTTCTGAGCATGCATAAATTTTCATGCTGATTCCAAAACTTTAAATTTTTTTGCGAATGGAAGCCCCCATCAAAATCGTAGCGCTAGTGGCACTACGCACCTGCTGAAAAAACCTGTTTTTACATTAAAAATTTCAAAAATGACAAAAAATGCTCCAAACTCCTTGAAATTTGGCATGAGTGATCCTTTTTAGGTGCTTTTCTGGGCCAATGATGCTTCATCCATGCTCTTGAGTTCATCATTTTCTTTCTTTGCTCCTTAAGGCCTTCCATGGAACTGCCACTAAGGGTTTCTTTCTCCATTTCATACTCACTGTCCATCTCCATTGTTTTCCCTTGGTTTTGAAAAATGTGGTTGTATATGGATGTTTTATGGATAATAGTGTGGAAATAAGGTGAAGGAATGAAAGGGGTAGTGTGTGAAAATGTATGCTGAACAGAGTTTAGGGATGAGTAGGGTTTTAGGGAGAGTGGGTAGAGTTTGATGATCTGAGTAGTGCTTGTAGGGTTTGGGAAGTAGTGTAGGGTTTGGGAAATTATATGTGGAGAATGGGATTAAGGGGGAAATGTATGAGGGGAATGGGATTAAGGCAATAGGGTATACAACCACTAGTGCAATGAAGAAAACTAGGGTTTCAGTTTGAAGAACACAAAACACTAATCTTAGTAAACAAACCCTAACACACAAGATAGGATTCA
Source organism: Pinus taeda (assembly GCA_000404065.3). Classification (NCBI taxonomy): domain Eukaryota; kingdom Viridiplantae; phylum Streptophyta; class Pinopsida; order Pinales; family Pinaceae; genus Pinus; species Pinus taeda. The sequence goes on from APFE030755684.1 coordinate 77,865, forward strand.
TGTACTTACTTGTTTAGAGGGAGAAATTGAAGTTTTGAGACAAAATGGTGAAATTTACAACAATTTGTAGCCCAACTACCAAATCTGTAGCACACTCACCCAGGTTCATAGTGCACTTTGTCTGTGTAGTCCCCGTTCAAAACTCAGTGTAAAACTTGTGCCAGGTGCATAGCGCCAAAACTATGCATAGCACCAGCTGACAGGTCCGTAGCGCTTTTTGCAAGATAATTTTGGAGGCCTTTCCAGTGTCCAAATTGGGCATGTGATAGTGCGTGGGAGAGAATATAAAGTATATTTTCGAGAACATCTTGAATTTTCCAATTTGGAAGTCATTTTCCTTGACAAAAGTCTAATCTCCCAAGACTGGTTAAAACGTGTAAAATGAGGCTGCCTAAATGCAAAGTGTTGTTGCAGTCAACTTTTGAAGGTCTTCCTCAACTCCCAATTGAGCTTAGGATAGCTCATTAGAAAGCTCTATCTATCTAGATATCATTTCATTCATCAAAAAAGTCATTTGGCCAACCAAACTAGGAGAAACCTTGATTTTCCCAAGGTCACTCCAGAAGTGCATCAATCCTCTTGAGGCCAATGATGTTTTCAACATTCTCCCAAACCATGAAACCTGTGTAAAAAGTCAAGGAGGTTTTTCTTCCTTGGCCTATTGTGGACAATAACCTCTCTAACTTTTTCAGAATTCATTTTTTATTTTCCAGAAACATCATTTGAGTAAAGCCTATCCCAATGTGTGGAACAGGGGATTTGTTGAAATGAAGCGAAATGAAGGGGGTAAGGGGCTTCTAAATTCTTGAGGAAATTTTGGGAAGTAGGGAGGGATGTTAGCAGATAGGGGAAAGTGGAATTTTAAAGATTGAGTGAGGGGAAGGGGTCCAAAAGGGAAAAACACATGTTTAGCCTAGAAAATTGTCAAATTGTAGCAAGAAACTAGGGTTTGTGGGAAAATGAGGAATTTGAGGGATATCAGTGATGGGAAGTGTTTAATAAGGTACATTAAGGATAGGGGAAGGTATATGAACATCAGGACACAAATTTTGTTGATGATTTGACAATCCAAGAGAAATTACCTTCAAAACCCTAGGAGAGGGAAATGAGCCTTACCTAAGCACAACTGAAGCACGAATAAGGTGTAAAATGACCCATTTGAACCTGAAATTATGATGAAAACTATCTGAATGATGGTACACTCAGATGAATGGTGACATGGACCGACATTTGGACAACTTTGAAAGTAGTGAAAACAAATCCTAGACCTAATACCTAGTGACCAAATTTTACTTGAAACCTCACTGAAATGACAAAATTTGACTTTGACACCCTAAGACCACTTTGTAAGAGCATATTTGATCACTGGTGGAAGGTTTCAAAGACTGACACTAACATCCTCCGAATTCAACATGAAAGATCTTGGTGCTACAAACTATATTTTGGGCATGGAAATTAAAAGAGATTGGACAACGAGGAAGCTCTGGTTAAACCAGAGGAAGTATGTCGAGACAATATTGCAGAGGTTCAATATGTAGGATAGTACACCAGTGAAGGTTCATATTCCTATAGGTATAAAGTTATCTATTGAACAATGTCCCAAGACACAAGAATAGGAAGAGAACATGTCTTGTGTTCCATATGCAAGTGCAGTTGGTAGCTTGATGTATGTGATGGTCTATACTAGACCAGACATTGCACATGCAGTGGGAGTATTGAGCAAGTTTATGTCAAAACTAGGGAAGGAGCACTGGACATTAGTGAAGAGGGTTTTCAGGTATTTGCATGGCACTAGTGATTATGGTTTGTGCTATCAAGGAAGACCAGGATTGGACAAAGTGTTGGATATTTGTGGCTTTGTTGATGCAGACTAGGCTGGAGATCTGGATCAGAGAAGATCTACAAGTGGGTATGTGTTTAACCTATTTGGAGGTGCAGTCATTTGGATGAGTATGAAACAACCTATAGTGGCACTATCAACTACAGAGGCATAATACATGGCAGCCACTCATGAAAGCAAGGAAGTAGTTTCGTTGCAGAGATTGTGTTCAAGTATGGGGTTAATACAGGGAGCTATAAGGATAGGCTATGATAGCCAAAGTGAAATTTTGTTGGCAAAGAACCCTGCATATAATTCAAAGACAAAGCACATTGATGTTCAGTATCACTTTGTGAGGGATATGATAGAAGACAAAAAGGTGTTGCTGGTAAAGGTGGACACTTTGAAGAATATTACAGATGCATTGACAAAATCTGTGAGCTCTGAGAAGTTCTCTTAGTGTAGAGAAACAAAGGGCATTGCAGGGCTAGATAAATGACTAAGCACCCTTGTGTCCCCCTATGGAAAGAAAACAACAAGTGGGAGAATTTTGGGTTGTGTTATATTCTTTCCACAACTAGCCCGCGTAGTTAACTGGGGGTTAAAAGGGGGGAGGAGCCCCCCCTTCATTGTGTTGATTGCATAGTGGGGGGAGTCACAAGGGGTTTGAGGGGTGTAGGTAATCCCACTCTATGTGGTTCAAGGTAGCACCCTGGAAAATTTTGGTTTTGCACCCTATATTAGGTTGGGCAGACCTACCTATGGTTTTGTGCATGATTTTCGCACATGGTTTTGGATGCGATGGTTTTTGGTCCATGGTATTGGATGCTTCAACATGTATAAATATGTATTGCAACATTGAAAAGAACATAATGAAAAATTAAGCTGGTAGTCCGGTTTTGGGATCCAGGGGAAAATCTCTGTGTATCTGTGTTTTATGTGTTATGGTCTTGCATTGTTTATTTTTTGCATTTGAGAATTCGTATGCAGGTAATTTTTGTACAAGGTTAAAACCTACATAAATCTCATAGGAAGTCAAGAAATCATGAGGGTAGTCAAAGAGTCACAAGGGAGGTTAAGCATCACCCCATTGGTTATATATACACCCTCATTGTATGAGCAAAGGAATTTTCACCTTGGCTCCTCCCACAAGGAATTAGAGAGACAAGCTAGTTCTTTTGAGGAGCAAGTGGTGGCTCCGATGCTTCACTATTGGAGCTAGTGGTGATTGATGTATACATGTGTCTTCAGAATTTTACTTAATATATGAAGCCTTATGGCCAACATGTTTTTCATGCATCGATTATGAATATTTGTAAGACTATTCTATGAATGTTTATTATTCATGTTTACATTCACCTGTACTAATGTAATTGAACTATTTTGGTTATTTTAGTGTTTATCAAATTAAGAATGTGTTGTATTGGTTGCAATGATCCTCGCATTTTTGTGGAATATTCCAATAGATGTTAGACAGATCCTTTATGCTCATGTGTGTCTCTGCTAGGGTGGTACTATTACCTCTCTCTTAGAGGCTCACTTTCTCCTTCCCTTTGCAGTAGAAGAACCTTCACACACATACAATGAAACACTCACCAGGAACACTTGCTTTTCGTAGGCACATTAGCACTCCTCTCTCTTGCTAATAGTTAGATCCAAGGAAAATATTTAATAAATCGGAAAATATATGGTATTCCATATGGGGCTCCTATCCCAAATTATGTGAAGTCTAATTGGGACCACATATCAAGGAGACCCCTTGAATGTTGGCGGGTCCAACGCTGTCAAAATCTCTGGCACTAGAAGGAGGGAAGCCAGATTTTTATGGCTGGTAACCTCACACACCCTCACCATACATCTTCTTCTCAAGGAAAAAATATTCCCATCACCTCCCCAACTCATATTCCTAAAGTTGGTGGATATTCTCAACTCGGTCTTGAACAAGCCTATGAAATCTCTTGTGAGCACACCTGGGTCATCTAGCCTATAACCCGTTAGTTTGCAAAGGTTATCAGACTGATTCATGGAGTACACAATCTACCTTATTTTCCAAATAAGAACGTAACCACTCCTTCCACGATAGTGGGTTCTATAGTGGAATATTTGGTTCTCGCCACCCTTGAAGAACTAGAAAAGACTATAGAAAGAGTAGAGAAACCATAGCAACCTCCATATTTTAACGAAGGTGACATAGACAACATTGTACTCTCAGACGATACTTTATGTGGGTTAGGTGGTGAAGAATAAGAAGAATATCCATTATATTATGGAGAAGATGAGGAAAACATAGATGAAGATATGTGGGACCAAGATTTGCATTGGATGTCTCAGGGCCTACTTGCACTTTCGAGTGTGCTACACAAGATGTCGAGGCACCCGAAGAAGCTATTAACAAAGTATGACCCTGACAAAGTAGTGAAGGTGAAGGACCACTTGGACAACTTCTACCTACATCTACAAATTCTAGAGGTACATTATGATGTTGTTTCCTATAGATTTTTTCCTTGTACCTTAGATGGAAAATAAACTATATGGTACCACAGTTTTCCTCTGAACTCTATCCAGAATTGGAAGGGGTTTAAAAATAGTTTTCTTGAAAATGTTGCTGATGAAAAAACCCTCACCATTTTGTTAAGGGAGTTGGGAAATCTTAAGATGGAGCATATGGAGAAAGTGAAATATTTCAATCAGAGGCTTAACCACATGTTGAACATATTTCCTATAGAAAATAAACCCCTTGACTCGATCACTATTGATTATACTTTTTCCTTACCTAAAAACATCGTGTAGTTCATGAAGTGAACTATGAAAGCAACTCTTGTGGAAAATTATGAAGAAGCAATCATATTTGAAAAGGAATTTTGTTTAATTGGAGCCATCATTGACAATGTATCATGAAAGGAATCCAAAGACATGGGCAAAAGGTTTCATGCCTCCTCAGGTAAGGCCAAAGAAGGGGAAGTTGTCGATCTTGAGAGATTGACCCACACTATCAAGCTGTCTTTTTCCAATGAGTTGGAAGAGTTAAAGTAGAGGTCAAGCGAGACCATGTAAGCAACTAGCCTCCTAGATTCAACACTCTGAGAAGGGCTACCAACTCTGGCAACAATAACAACCAGCTGGAAAAGTCTACACAAAGCTCAAACATTGTGCTCAATGTTGAGAGTATGGGCATGGACCAATATTTTTCATTTCATCAAGAGTATCAATTAGAAAAAACATGGCTGCAATGGAACCATAGCATGAAACAATAAATCATCCGGTATAAACAAGAATTCCTTCATCCCATTGCAGCCTATTTCAATGGAAGAAAAATTTCAACAATAGGGCCTAGATGTTATTGGTGAAATATTTTCGTACTCATTAAAGAAACGCCACTACGTTCTCACTATTATAAACTACTTCACATGGTGGGAAGAAGAAGTTCTACTAAAGCAAGTGAATGATCATGAATTCATCAGCTTCCTTAAGCAGAATATGATTTCCAGGTTTGACATTCTAACTTCACTTGTTCTTGAGAATGCAACATACTTGTGATCGCTAAGATTATATGACTTTTCATTGGGTATTGAAGAATTCAGCTAATTACTATCCACAGGAAAATGGTCTTTTTGAGTCTACAAACAAGAGCCTTATTTGTATCATTAAGAAGACCATTTTTTCTAAACAAAGGAACTGGCACTCTGCTTTGGTGAATTCTCTATGGGCTGATTGAGTCATGCCAAAACTTGCTCTAAATACATCTCCTTACTTCCTGGTTTACACAAAATATAACATCCTACCCTCGAAACATCTATTTTCCTTCCCTTCATATTTCATAAGAATCTAAAGGAAAGCCTTGATTATTGGTTTAGCATAGGATAGATGCCCTTCACAAGTTGTAGGAAGAAAGAAAAAAAGCAAAATACATTTTTTATCTTCACCAGAGTTGTATCAAGTGGTTGTTCGACAAGAATTCTACATGGAAGAATGAATTTGGTATGGGTGACCTAGCCCTGAAGTGGGACAAATCCCATGAGGACAAAGGACAACACATTATGTTCCAATCCTTATGGATTGGACCATTCACTATACATGAAAATATTGGCCAACACACATATCATCTTCAATCACTAGACGAGAAGATTGACTCTTTTCTTGTTAATGGCCAAGAATTAAAAAAATATTTCAATGATTTCAAGGGTTATGCCCTTCCCTATGTACATAGTTTCTTGTTTGCTTCTTTATTTGTTCTTGTCTTTTTTTTTTCCATTTTTGTAAATAAGAATCTAGTTTATACATGTTTCCCATCTTCTTTTTGTGTGGCTGAGTTGAAAAGAGTCTTGTGACACTACAACATTTGGCTAGCCTTCAATCCTCCTTCTTTGTGTTGGTTATATCTTTTGGTCAATGATGTTCTGATGGAAAATACAATCTGTACATAAGGAGAGGTTTTTTTTGAACCATGATACCAATGTATATTATGGAAACCTTATGTCTATACTCAGTTCATTATGTTTCAGTGTTTTCACACTTATCCAATTAGTAGAGGAGGAAAAGGGGAAAAACATAAATGAGAAAACCTAAATCACGGGTCTTGATATGCTTCTTTGAAGGAACAACCACTCACACTCTTAATAAGTTAGGATCCCTCTTCATCCCATAAAATGAATAAGGGCCTATGCATAGTCCTCTTTAAATATATAAATAAAAGCTAAAGAAGAGAAAGGCTTCCTGCACAGAGACGTGAAGCAAGCAACTCTACCAGGGTACTTTATAGGCTCGTTAGAAGTGGAGAAATGTTTGTGCTCCTATAGTAGCTACACTGGCATACTATCTAGGCCTACTAGGAGTGGAGCAACACTAGAGATGAAAAACTATACTCTGAAAATCTAAATCTCACAAACTACACTACCCTTTCCAATTCAAAACATTGTGATATTATTGAATCTTATGATTGTATTCAAACCAATAAAGCACAAAGGGTACCATGTTTATTCATGAGATAAGTGGAGAAGCCAAAGTAATCTACACAAGGAATAAAAACTCCATGGAGAAATGAGACCCTGCATAGAAGAGTCAACTAAGACAACGAAGCTGAAATTCTACAAGTGTGTTGCTAAGTGTTTTTGCTACTACAACACCCTCCAAAAATTTTTCCTACACCAAATTTCGGAGCCTACCTTGGTCTTGCATATTGTCATCACAAAAATTGAAATCCATTGTATGTGTTTTCTCTAAGTGTTTTGGTCCCTTTTGCAAGAAAAAGAAAAATGTCGTCTTTTCACATGTTAAGTGTCACACAATGTATATGATCCTATTTTGGTGGTTTCAAGGGGTTACCTTTGTGTAAATGAGTTTATATTACCATGTAAATATATTTCACACTCATTTCCAAAGTCATAAGCATTATCGCACAAGTGTCTTCACGGTCATTGCAAAGCGTATCTTGAGTGTCACACTTGTCATGAGTCGTCGCAAAGTTGTCACACTCAGGGAAGTATGTTGTTCATGTGCCCTGGGTGATTAATGTTTTGTTTCATCAAGTGTTCTAAGTGTGTGATCATATTCGAGCCTTATCATTTTTCATATAATCTTCATTGATCCCACACTTAGTCAAATTTTGAAATCTCTCCGACCAAGAAACTTAGCCTCATTTAACCCTCCTAAACTATGCATTACAAAGTCTTAGCTCTCTAGCTAGAATCTTGTCTCTTGACACTGTGCAATGCATATTTCCTACCTCCCAAGAGTGTGCACTATGAGGTTTCAGTGATTAAGCCCAAATCTTGGCCTCCAAAACTCGCCAATTCAGCCTTCCAACCTGGCCTCAACTATGCCCTGTGCAGTCTCAGACCTCAAGCCCAATCCTTGAGCTCTTGAGCTACACAATTGCATAGTCACCCATCCTCCTTTGCCTTCTAGAACTGTACAGTAGGTTGAATCAATGCTCAACCACTTAGCTTAGTTCACTAGACTCCCAAACTGTGCAAGTTTCTTCCTCAATCCATCTGAAGGAGATGGAGAAGGGAAACATGTTGAGAGAAATATTTGTAGCTGATTATGAAATATGATCAATGAAAAGAAAGAAAAAGGACAATAGTTCGCAACCACAACTCAAGACCTGATATCATTGAAGGCTCCTTACCTATAAGCCATTTGGAGGTGGACAGGAGAGAATTCCCAAGAAGAAACATAGCAAGGATAAGTAAGAATGGATTGACATTGCCATGTCATCAAGAAGTCCATGTCAACAATTTCATGTCATGTCATATCATGTCATTTCATGAGTTGTCATACTCTACATCATTCTTGTGGATTATGTAGATTTATTGATGATGTATTGTAAAGTAGAAGTCCAAAGGACATATATAGAATATGAAAATTCATGTAAAGTTGAAAAGTCATAGGAATTCAAACAATCATGAGGGTATTCAAAGAGTCACAAGGGAGGTGAAGCATCACCCCATTGGCTATATATACACCGCCATTATATGAGAAAAGGAATTTTCACCTTGGCTCATCCTGCAAGGCATTAGAGTGACAAGCTAGTTCTTTTGAGGAGGAAGTGGTGGCTCCAACGCTCCACTATTGGATCTAGTCATGTTTGATGTATACATGTGCCTTGGGAATTTTAGTTAATATATGAAGCCTAATGGCAAACACATTCTTCATGCATAGACTATGAATATTTGTAAGACTATTCTGTGAATGTTTATGATTCATGTTTGGTTTCACCTGTACTAAAGTAGTTTATCTATATCGGTTATTTTAGTGCTTATCATATTAAGAAAGTATTGTATTGGTTGCAATGACCATCACATTTTTGTGGACTATTCTGCTGGATGTTAGATGGATCCTTTCTGTTCATGTGTGTCTTTGCTAGGGTGGTACTATTTCCTCTCTCTTAAAGGCTCACTTTCTCCTTCACTCCATAGTAAAAGAATGTTGACACACCTTGTTGGCTTGTTGGGGCTTGACCCAAGTTCAGAGTTAGTTAGCCAAACAAATCCCAATACTACTGGCACTTTCGACAATAGTCCATGGAGTGTGGACTTAGGTCTCACCCGAAGTAGTATGGAGGGTGCTAGAACCAATTTTCCGCACCCTAGAGATGTCTGATGAGTTCGACTGGTCCTCAGTTTCTCCTTAAGCGCAGGTTGCTTCGCGCACCTTCCCATTCCTTGCAACCTAATCTGCTGCCTTCACACAACCCTATCCAGTGGCTTTGCTACAGTTTGCACTATTACCCAAGACCTTGCTTATATTCCAATGTTAGTTAATTATCTTTGTCTACTTGAGTGCTTAGTGTTATACTTAACAACATAAAACTTTCATACAGGTGCATGCAATAAATAAATAGTATATTTGCAAGTTATAACAATCATGCATTAACCCAAGAACAGATACACAAAATTATAACCAAACTTCTCTTTATTGATTCTTTCCACAGTTATAGACTCGATTCGCCCTGCGAACTTAGCTGTAGGGGTCCGCACACTCAGTTGTAGACTACCAGGCCTCTGTGCACTCAGCTGCAGAGCCTTCACCTACCCTACGACCCAAAGACACACTTCACACTGCAACTCAATCACTCAGCCTTCTCATGCTCATCCTTTATTTCTTGTTTTCTCTTACACTTAGAGCCTCACTTTATTTATACAATCCCATGGTCCACAGACCATGGGTAGGTATATCCAATCGACATTACATTACAAAACTAGGGCAGACAACCCTATGATTCTATCATACTTTTGCACCCTGTGCCTGCAAATTGCGGAGCTTTACAACAAGATTCGGTCAAAACTTGGGCTTTGAGCCCCAAAACATGCCTTGGGGAGATTCCATGCCTAACAGGCCCCCAACACAAGCATTGTGACTCACCCTTGAGTCACTCTGTTGGTGCAGTGATATTTGTGTGGAGTCCCTCCAACTATTCACTAACTATGCAAAGGTCAACAGCACACTGAACTGCTTCTTGTTGGATCTGCTACATACGTTGTTCCGAGACTTCTGTGTTGGGAGTGCTTCTCTGCATCAATGTGTGCATCCCCTACATGTGTGCGAGCTTTCCTTCGATTTATGCCGTGATGGTGAAGGCCTTGTTGATCCAAGGCGAAATGCGTGCCTTCAGGACTGGTTCCTTATGTCATGCCGCGTCCACCTGCTCCTTTTGTGCTTTAGCCTGCTGCAACTGTGAAAGCCTCTAAGTGAGGACCACCGTCTGCGTAGTTCCTCAGACACTATCATATTGATGTTGGAGTTCTCGTGCCTTTTTCTCTAAGTGGTGAATGTTGGGGCCCTCCCATATATTTGAGAGGACCTCAAGTGATTCTTCCAACATATTGGTGTAGTCTCACACTACACCTCCAATTTCCTCCAACCCCGTTGTGATAGCACTAGTGCACTGTTCTTTGACTTCTGGGGGAGTGGATGGTTGCACCTTTAACTACAGCTTGGTGATCTGAAGGTTTAGTTCCGCTAAACCTTTGTCATTTCTTCCCTTTCCTTATGTACCCCTACTGCTAACCAGTGGATCCGCGCCTCCGCTGGTATGTCTACTGGGATGGCTAGCTTCGAGATGCTTTGGCAAGTGTTGTTTATCACCTGTACCGCATATTTATTTTGTGACACCAATTTGTCATGCTAGAAGCTTAGTTGTTCCATATTTATTTTTTGCTCACTGAGGACTTGGAGCATGCAGCTCTCCCTAGATCGTAGCTCTGTAGTTATCCCATCCTGCAGCACATATAAGGTCTTGCGTGAGAGTGCAGCTAGATTAATACCAAGACCTTTCAGCATGCTAACCGAAGACCTATAGGCCTCATTTGATGTCACTAGTGCCCCTTCCAACAACACTATGGTTTTCTTCATCCGTGCAAGCAACATCTACTCTGTTGCTGTGGATCCGACTGCGAAGTTGGTTGAAAGGGTACCAACCTGAGGGGGGTGTGCCTATAATTCTTGCAACTATGCTTTAAGGGCCCCTAACACAATCTGGTTCTCCTATATGAAATCTTGTATAGCTTCAGAGGTGACATCACGCACAATTTCGCCAATGTCATGCAGATCACCCTCGATTAGGGTGATCGGGTCAATGGACAACTTTGATGCCTTGACCTTCTTACACGACCCTGCCCACTCTATTGGGTGTTGGCGTTTTAGCTAGGTCGACGGGGTTCGTGGGTCCGCACCTCCTTCTTTTATCTCTGCTCCCTCTGATTCCAACCCTTGTGTCGTGTGGCCCTCACCCGCCTTCATGGCTACCTCCTATGCTACTGCTGTTGTGGCCTTTTCCTACTCAGTGGCTTTCTGTGCTGTGTCCCATGCCGCCTGTACTTCTGCTGTTGCTGCTTCCTTCCATCGATTTTTGGCTAGCTGTGCTATGTGTAGCTTGGCCTCTTCTTTCTTCTTTTGCACCACTGACTTCTCGATCTCTGTGATGTCAGGGGCACGCCAATCCGATGGCCATGCCTCCAGTACATTGAAAATAACATCATCAATGGCTACAAAGGGTAGCTTTGTCCACTTTTTAGTCGGGTCCTTGTGTGCCTTGATATAGATGTTATGCATGACTGCTTTAAATTCTACAAAACTCTACGGAATGTTGGAAATAGTGGGTGATAACCACAGCTTATAGTTGATCCCCATTATGAGGTTCATCTCCATGAACACCCAGAAGATTTTGCTGTCACGTATCCTTCTAGCATCCTTGGTGGCCCAGAGTGAAGTGCACTTCATGGCCTCCGGTAAATCCTTATCAATTATGGGGAATTAACTGTCCTCTGGTAATTCCCCAGCTACGAGCACTATAGACAGCAACAACCATGCATAGTGGAACATTTTGCCTTGTTCTTGGGCTTCGCAGCAATTTTCTAAGAACTCATGGCAGAGGAATTTAGACCAGTTAAACTGGAGCCCCTTCATGCACTGCTCAACCGGTGCTACCATCGGCGTAGGTACTTCATCTGTGTGGCACTTTCACATGACCTTTCCTACCAAGATTTGGGTCACCATGCACACTGATTTCTCTTTGATGCTGGAGATGGCATAGCTCCTTTTCTTCTTTTCCAGCTTGTACTTTTTCTTCGTGTCCTTTGTGATGGCCAAGTCACTGCCCTTCCCTTTTGATATGTCTCTGGGGTCCTCTCCTTTGCATAGAAGACGTGAGATGAGGTGAATCAGGTCTTTCGTGATGGGGATGGGACCCTCCAGCCGTAAACACCCATCATGCACTAGGATAAGTAGTTGCCTCATGATGAAAATGGTTATTGGTGCACGGTGGAAGTGCGACACCCAAAGAAAATTTAGTAGTCCAGCCTTCTCCACTCCACGCAACCACTTTCGTGGCTCTAGCTCTATAAACCCCGCTGTGGTGTTCTGCTTGGGCTTCATGAGGTTCCTTGTCTCCAGGTGAGGGAACTTCTCGTTGTCAATGAGGTCAGGAATCTTCAAATTTTAGACTCGGCACACATCCCAGGTGTGTGCCCTCAAACATAATGTTATCTGGGAGGAGCAGGCTCTGGAGTGAGCTCTTGGTCTCATCCAAGTCCTTGGGCACGTTCGCCTTTCCTTTTCACATGGGGACATAGGCAAGCAATTTTTCACATGGTGCGTAGGCTGAGTGTCCTCTTCCATGCCTTCATCCTCTTCCTCCACGATGATAGGATCCTTTAGATCTTATTCCTCTTCATCCGTCTCTATGGTGATGGATTTCCCCTTCTCCTCCATTAATAGTTTGGTGCACAGTGGCTTCCGTGAGGACACATGTATAGGGACCATTACTTGTTTGTCCTTCTTGGGTCTTGGCGTGCATGGTGATTTCAGGATTTATGCCACAATCTTAGCACCTTCAGGAACATCCCCCACAGTCAGGGCCTATGGGACCTCCTCAGCGGTCATTTCTATTATGTCCATAACATCCCAAGCAGTTCCCATTGTGCTTGTCCAAAAATCTATCACTCGCGAACTCAGGGGCTCAATCAACGCTCGAATCGCAACACTCAGAGCTCTGCTCAATCGCTCAATTTTCAAATGACCAAGTTTTGTTTGTTGGGAAGCCCTTTGTATTTTATAGCACTTTTTGAATTTGAATTCGACCGCTCCCCCCAATTCTAGTTCATTAGCGCTTTCTTGGCGGTAGATTTTCCTAAATCTTTCCCATAAATCGCATCTTAAATGCCTATCACCCACTTCATTTGGCCTTAGGTTGAGCATCCCATCATGAATAGTGACTTCAATGGTCACTTTCTGACCAACCCATGCGGCAGCACAGCCCCCCGTTCGTGATTGTAGACCTTGTGACTTTTTGTTTTTACGCATAGCTCCAACCTCGCGCATCTTCCAGGCAAAGTGGTTTATAGTCTTGCGCTTCCTTTCAACTACTTGGAGCGCTAAGACTGTATTTCCTTCAGCTAGTCAAGTGGTTGCACCACCCATGTGGAGTTCCATCCTGTCCCCCATCATGGTTCCTAGAGAATCCCCACCTTTTATTGTTACAGTCGGCATCGCGCACTTCACCATTTCCAACGCACTACCCTACTCACTATGCTTAGAAATATGCAGTCCAAGCCAAGGCATCAGACCAATCAATTCACAGCGATAGTTCTCAAACCTATTAGCATGATTATACACACCCTACCTTACGATCCTAGTTTTTTTGGCAAGAAAATCTTCCTTTATCTCGTCCGCGAGCTTCTTAACTTCCACGTCCAACAGAGTGCTTTTCTTTCTTAACCATACCCTTTCTTCTTCAAGTTCTTGGAGTCTAAGGTTTCCCTGTTGGATTTCTACTTCCAAGGTTCCATGAACCATCGTCCCTGCCAGTGCTAGATTAGGATTTTCAAGTACTAGAGGGCTTACAACATTCGTCTCATATTCCAGCTTTGGCGGTGCCTATGCAGTCAGGTTCTTGCATGTGGCCCTATATGCCCATAGAACTGCTGGTACATGTAGGTCCTAGTCAATCTGTTTTGCATTGTGGACCCTATTCAGTACTTCACACACTTTTTCAAAGGCTTCCACATGAATAAACTTCTGCACACTTGGTCTTACCATACCTCCTGGTCCCAAACAGAGGGGTTGTTCGCGCCATTGTCTTGCGAGCTCCTTCTTGCCAATCGTGTTTCCTACCATGCAGATGGTGTGCCTTCGTGCATGTTGTGCACCATATGCCTATATCCATCTAGAAAGGTGGACGTATAGGCCATTTTGTCGAGCATCCTTTGCTTTTATCTACATCTGAGGCTTCCCAAATCGTAGGCGCATCATCCTTTTGTATTCATGCTAGTCCTCAAAATTCTGCTGGTGCGTACCCCACCACCTTATGGGTGTAGCACGCAGTACCCATTTCAAAGTGTCGAAACACTATTGTTTTGACACTTGTTTTTCAAATTTGTTTAGGAACTCCTCTACCTCACTTAACCTATCATACGTAGGCAAGTCTCTTGTCTCTGTTGCTACGAAACACAGTGACGTTATCATCATGTTATAGTTGAGCGTGGTTACCTCATGTAACCGGTTCTACCATCATTCTATCTCTTCGTTAGAATCTGATGTGCAGGAGCTTTCATGCTCCCACAATATTTGGCCATCTGTAGTGGGATTTAACTAGTCTTGCTCCCGCGTTGTTATCTTATAGATGCAGTCCAAATCATCATCGTTGTCATTATCGCGCACTAGTTTTGTGTAGCGCGATCCTTTTGCAGGGTCTTGTGCTTCTTTAGATTTATCACTCCATTCATGTCAGTGGCCCAATCTATTCCTTGTAATGTGGGGTATGGATTGTTGTCATCAACAATCTCTATCACTTCGAAATCTACTAGCGTGCTTGCTCCTTCGATGTATACTATGATTCCCTACAATCTCCCCATAGGTAGGATCTTTTGTTGGTTTTCCATTCATAGTTGGATAGGAGACCATTGCAGTGCATGCCTGCCCATGCACTCCCATGTCTGCTTTGGTAAGGCGTTCATGTCTGATCCTAGATCCAGAATCACTTGATCCATCTCATATTCCTCGATCTGTGTGATCAATGTCATCTCCCTTCTTGTTCGCGTAGTGTGCTTCCTAAGCTTCTAGACTATGTGTGGTTCTCCTAGCGCATTACAACCCTTTCACAACCTTGTTGTCATGTAGCAACTGCATGCATGTCTCTAAGAATGTAGTGAGCATTGATGGGTCCATTTCCGGTTCCATTTTTTCTTTACTTTGTGAAGTGGAGGCATCCAGGAAGCTCCTCTTAGCTTCCATGAATGTCTCTTTAGCGCGCTCTAGATCAAATACAGGTTCGTTCGTTGGAGCCTTGTGAACCCAAGTACTTTATTCAAGCTTCTTGCCCTTGTCATCCCCTGTCGTAAGACCATTTCGGAGCATGATATTTAAATTATGTTCTTCCTCAAGCAGCTCAGATCTCATCATTTGCAAGTTCTAAGTTCAGGGAGGTTGGAGTGCTCCTTTATCGTGAAGCCTTGCTATCAATGTTAGACAATCCTCTATCTCATGATTGAAAAATGTACAATACAAGCACGATGGTCACGTTGGATTCGTACAGTTGCACGCATAATGTCATGGCCCTCTGCAATTATAACATATCAGTTGGTCGCAACCTCTTCCTAGTCCCATTCCTCCACAGCCTCGCCCACACCCATGAAATCCAGTGCATGCCATTCCTATGTTTTTATCAAGGGCCTGTGTTTCAACCTGAACTCTATAGGTAGGAGTCCAATCCATCATCAGTTCATAACTTCTACAGGTGCACTCATCATGTCCCACAGATCTATAGAAACTACAGAACAACCACTAGGAATTCTGCATATACTTTTGTAATATATGGCAGTTATCTGTAGCATGCTTCCCTCCTATCTGACAAATCGTGCACCACAAAGCAGGCCCCGCGTTTGGTCCTACTTGTGCCTCCGTCTCAATGGAATTGGTCCTCCTTCTGCAAGGTAATTCACGAACACCGAGCAGTGGTCCTTGTCATGCCCCTGGCCCTTGCATTTTACACACCATACCTCGTCGTGCACTTCTGGCCAAGTCGTCCTATCTTGTTTCAAACTCTGCATCTCAAGGCACAAGTTTTTTAGCTGCATATGAATCTGTTGGACTCCTAGGTTTGGATCTTGTATCAGAGTCGTGCAATATCATCATGACCTCCAAATATTTATCTTGAGTAGTTAGCCTTTGTTGTGACAACGCATTTCATAAATGTAGTGTTAATGATGCTACAAAACATTTGCGATGTTTCCCATCTATTAGTGTCATGTTTTCTTTGCGAGTTGTGCACTTTAATCTTTGATCTAGCTCCCACGGGGTTTCGCCTAGTAGCATTGTGATTTCCTTGAATCCAATGATCCACTGTGCCTCTGATTTTGGTTTGCTAAATTCCTTATTTAGCGTAGCTTGGATATCCACTATCCCTGAATTCAGGTTGTCATTGGAATGCTTAATGTACCAGGTCAACACGTGATCCTACAGAGTGCAGATCAATGTTGCCTTCTTTATATTGTCATCTATGACACCTTGTGCTTCCCATATCGCTTTTACCACAAACCAAAATTGGTTAGGATCTTCATTCCCTACTCCCTTGAACATTGGCAGCTTTAGTGCATTGGCCATACTACTTTGCAGTGGTGGCAGAGGTGGTATGGGCAAAGTCAGGGGTGAAGATGGTGAAACTAGTGGTGGTGTGGGTGGGGGTGTTATGCGTAAAATTCTCTTCTTTATCAGATTGATCACACTTCTTGATGAAACCTTTGTGAGTTCTTCTTTGCCTCCGCGTGGAGGTGAAATCAAGGGGTTAGTTTCTGGTTCTGTGCTACCTTTGTTTCTATAGATCCTCCCATTCCACATAGCCCCAAACATTAATCTACTTGCATAACCCACTTTTCACACAATAGCATTTTAATCCAGGTGTTTAAAGATTTAACGTACTTACCTTGAGGTCCCTTGAGGAAGCATTGTTCTGCCTCACTGTAGCTGACTGAAGTATCTACCATGAATTTAGTGTTGAATCCTCGGTGATTCGATCTTGCCAGTGATCAATAGTGTGCGCGATCCTATCTTCCGATGCTTCCAGTCTGTGCACCAACTCTGGAATCCACATAATAGGTTTATCGAGTTTACACCTTCCTTGGCTATCTGCTAGCTTCGTTATCCACTCGTACAACTCAGTGGGGAAGGATGCAAAGAAAATTTCATAGATATCTGTATACAAGTAGCAATCTAATCGCTCTTCCTTCGATAATTGTGGATTCCAGTTTTCCTATGCTGCGAACTCTTGAATCTTTCTGTCCAACCACTCCTCAATTCCTTTCTTTGTCGGATTCCAGTGGTATGACAGCAGACATCTTTATGTAGATCCTAGTCCTGGCAATGAAACCATTTGTTGGCTTGTTGGGGCCTAACCCAGGTTCAGATTTAGTTAACCAAACAAATCCCAGTACTATTGTCCCTTTCAGCAACAGTTCATGGAGCATGGACTGAGGTCTCACCCAAAGTAGTATGGGAGAGTGCTAGAACTAGGTTTCTACATCCTAGAGATGTCTGATGAGTTTGATTGGTCCATGTTTTTATCTTTATGTGTAGGTTGCTTCACGCACCTTCCCGTTCCTCGCGACCTAATCTACTACCTTCATGTAACCCTATCCAGGGGTTCTACCATGGTTTGCACTATTACCCAAGACCTTGCTTATATTCCAATGTTAGTTAACTATCTTTGTCTACTTGAGTGCTTAGAGTTATACTTAAAAACATAAAACATTCATACAAGTGCACGGAGTAAATAAATAGTATATTTGCAAGTTATAACAATCATGTGTTAACCCAAGAACAGATACACAAAATTATAACCAAACTTCTCTTTATTGATTCTTTCCATGGTTACAAGCTCAACTCACCCTATGCACTCAACTGCAGAGCCTTCTCCTACCCTACGACCCAAAGACACACTTCACATTGTGACTCAATCACTCAGCCTTCTCATGCCCATCCTTTGTTTCTTATTTTTTCTTACACTTAGAGCCTCTTTCTATTTATACAATCCCATGGTCCATGGACCATGGGTAGGTCTATCCAACCGACATTACATTACGAAACTAGGGCAGACAACCCTATGACTCTATCATACTTTCTTGCCTCGCACCCGTAATTCGCGGAGCTTTACAACAAGATTCAGTCAAAACTTGGGCTTTGAGCCCCAAAACATGCCTTGGGGAGATTCCATTCCCAACACACCTACAACCAAATACCCACCAACCACACTTACTTACTTTTTTAAGCCACATTTGCACTCCTCTCCCTTGTTGACATTTAGAGCCAAGGAAAATATTTAAGAAATCAGAAACTAAGCCATATTTCAGATGGGGCTCCTATCCAAAAAAGTGTGAGGTCTAATTGGGAGCACATATTAATGAGACCCCTTGAATGTTGGTAGGTTCAGCACCATCAACACTACCTTCTCACTTTCTATTAGTAACTAAATAAATAGGTGAAGAAGAGAAGGGATTCTTGCGAAGAGAGGTGAAGGAAGAAAATTCATCAGGGTACTGAACAAGCCTACTTGCAGTGAAGTGATTCTTCTGTTTCCTTGAGGTGACCCCGTTGGGCAATTGAAAAGGCTCACTGGCAGTGGAGAAACACTAGGGAATGTGCTTAACACTGAATATCAAATTCTTTGTATGCCTATTATCCTTCTCCCCTATCAAAATAGTTAAGGTGTGACTATTCTTATGTTGATGTGTTTGAAGCTGAGCAAGGAAAAGAGGATACAATACCTTTAACCAAGATAAGTGGTGAAGCTGGGTAAATCTACAAGGTGAATCAATACTTCCTAAAACATTGAGACCTTGCACTTAAAGATGAAACCTGAGTAGAGAAGCTGTATTTCTACCACTGTGTTGCCAAGTGTTGTCATTGTGAAAAACACCCTCCAATATTTTGCTTACAATTCAATTTTGGAGCCAACTAAGTATCTTGCAATATTTCATTCCGTGGTCACTTCATGGTAATCTAATATCAAGTATTCTTCTAAGTTTCAAATTCACTTGTTCACACAGGTTCTATCTTCAATGCATTCACAAACACACATCTTTTATGCAAACTTAGATAGGAATTCCGTAGCTCTTGAAGGTAAGGCTTGTGCAATCACTAGTGATAGTGACTATGCAATAAATAAGAATAGTGTACTAAACAATACATATCGATAGTTAGTGCACACTATCCTTAGACAGTCTTCCTCACTTCAATTTCAATTGTACTTCTATTTCAGTGAGTTTTCTCAATTGTCGCTCTCGCACACCTTTGTTTTCGTAAGTGTCGCTTTCACGTTTGGAACTGTCATTGTTGCTTGCATTCATTTTAAAAAGTTTCATTTTCATTTTATCTTCACTCTGGCATGTGTAACTTTCAATTTCTTTCATAATTTTCAAGTGTTGTTTGCACTTTTCATTTACTTTTGCATGTGTCGTATTTTGGCATCGTTGAAAGTGTTTCACATTGCAAAAGTGGAGTTATGGTTCATTTCAGGAGGACCATTTGGTACCAATAGGTCCTATCTATAGTATAGACATGTATTAGACTCATTCCCAATGTTTTATGCACTGACATAGTAGGGTCGTCACTATCATCACAAAGTATACCTTAAGTGTTGCACTTGGAGGAGAATGTTGCTTTGCAGTTGCATTAAGGGGATCATGTTGTTTCTAAGTGTTGAGTGTTCTATCTTGTGTCAACAATGGTTCTGAGTCTGTGATCATGTTCAAGTCCTAATTTGGTTTCAAAGTTTCCTCACTAATCTCACCCTTAGTCAAATTCTATAATATTTCATGCCTCACCAACTTGAGCTCACTTTTCCCCTCTGAATTGCACATTGTGTAGTTGCAAGCCTCAAGCATGCATCCCTACCTCCTAGAATTGAGTAATGTGTAGTTTTTTCCTCCAAGGATTAGGAATTATGTATTCATAGTGCTAAATAAATTCCTCTTGACCTCTAGAGCTATGAAATCCTACCTCCCAGATAGTGTCCTTTTGTGCATTGAACAGTTGCAAGCTACAGTCTATCGCCCTACCTTCCTGAACTGCACAACTGCACAATTATATGGTCCTCTCTCTCTCCTAAACTGTGCATTGTGTAGTTACAATGGAAAAGCCTACCTCACTGTGACTTAAAAATGTGCACTCTTGTCTCTTGGGCCCCTAGTGCTATGCATTGAGTAGTCACAAGCATCAGTACCTCACTCATGGCCTCTAGAACTATCCACTATGGAATCTCTGAGCCTTCTTCCCTGTCCAATACACAGTTTTGGCTCAATTAGTGATTTTCATGAAGCAAGATAGGCTAGGATTGTTTTGGACTGATGTAGTCTTGTCATGGTTTATTTTCAATTGTAGTTACTATATATTAACATGATAGGATGAAAATTAAAGAGAAAGAGGAGACAATTCTAGAAGACACTTATGAAGCAGTAAAGATAGGTTGATCATTGAACAAGAAGATGAAGGAACACTAGACTGCAATAGAAGTTGGAAGATCAAGATCATAGTGAATACTCCATATTTTTAGCCCCTTAGAGGGTGAAGAAGAAGAACAAAGTAAATATTTCATGAGGATGAATTATTGTACATATGTCTCATGAAGATTAAAGACAATGCATCAAATGAATAGCTTGCCTTTTCCATCTCACCATGAAGTCGATGTCATCATTGTCAACTTGTGACTTGTACCAGTCTCATCACAATTTCATGTGTCTTACCACATCATTTTTTATGTAATGATGTAATTATCAAAAGGAAATGATAAAATGTAATGTGTGAAATTGCAAAAGTCATATGTGGAATATGAAAAGTCACAGTATGGACAAAAGAATCTTTAAATTCCAAAAGTCATATAGAAGTACAAAGGTCACATAATAAGTCCAAGGGTCATGAGGGTAACTCAAGAGTCAAAGGGGATATGAAAAATCATTCCTCTTGTTATAAAAGAAACTTCATAACTCAAGAAAATGGAATTTTGAGGCTTATCCTTTGAAGAGCTAGCCTTGGCTTCTCTAGCTTAGCATAAGAGAGAAGATCATTATTTGTAGAAGCAAGAAGTGACTTAATGTTAGACTATTGGAGCTAGTGGCTCACCATTATGACTGTGTAATCAGATATTTCACTTAATAATCAGAAGCTTGTTCAGCCAACATTGTTCCATCCATGTATCATGAATATTGCAAGACTATTCTTTAGATGTTTGTGGTATATGTTTTGTTCATATGTACTAAGGAAATTGAATTACTTCATTGGCTTTGGCACTTATCTTATTGAATGTGTGTTTTATTTACTTTAGTGTTCATTGTGTGTATGTGAACTATTCACAAGATAACTAATGAATCTTTCATGCTCTCGTGTGCCTCTCTTAGGATAGTGTTATTACTTTCCTTTCAGAGACTCACTCTTACTTCCCTCTCGTGAAATTCATCTTTTATGCATTATAATTGGTGTTTCACAGTGTAAAATTACTAATTTCAAAGGATATGTGTGTATTCTCTTATGTTATTTATTGCAACCAAGGAAAATCTTAGAGTTATGGTAGCCATGCCGATACTCTTGATGGGCCTCCTACCCCAAATGGTGTCAGCTCTAATTGGGACTTCATACTGGGTAGACCCCCTTGGTTGATGGATTTCTAGCACCGTTAATAGAAAACAAACATGATTATGTCCATCTCTATACACCCCTTGACATATATAATCATTCCAATCAGAAACTTATGCTCTCCATTTGAGATCAATGGCAAAGGATGGACCCAATGAACGAAGCTCCCCCTAAAACCACAACCTATTCTTTAATTGATCCAATAAGCTGAGTGGATACCAATACTCATGTAAACTGAGTCATTTGGTTTTAGGAGAAACAAATCCTAGTTGTTTACTGAGATATTCAAAGGGCTCCCATGCTAGAGGCTTTGTAAATATATCTAGAAGCTGCTTATTATAGGCTATTTTGTCTCATATGATCAATATGCCTCCTAATGGGATCAATCAACATCCTATTCCCCCTTTAAGTTGTCATTTCACAAATTCCTATGCATGACTCTCTCATTCCCCATAATTTTTTCCCTGAACTGCATCACCTGAGCTAGTTTTAGGACCATCATAGCATGGCCTCTTGCTGGACAGGTTTTAGCTATAGGTTTCTCCACTGTGGCCTACATTGATCACTACAAGTTTCTCCCCTTTGCACCTGCATTTGTTTTAGAAATTTGGGAAAAAGAGAGAGAATCCCAAAGCCTCCATTTCCAGAAGCTTCCAAGAACTATTATAACCATTTACCTCAAATAAACTTTCAAATCCTATCATATCCTACCTTGGAGTTTCCATCCCTTATCCTTAGATCCCATCTTCCCATCAAGGGTGGATCTCAATCCCAACATTGGTAAAAGGATAAGAACTCCCAACCTACCTCACTCCTCTATATATTTACAACCTTCCATATGAAAGAGGTTGGATTTTGGAGAGTGATTCTACCCTTATGCTATTGTTGTGAGAGTTATCTTTTCATGCATTTAGGGTGATTGGAAGTGCACTTTGTGACAAAGGAAGGACAAGTCAAAAACTTGGAGGATCTCTTCTACAATACCAACACCTATTTATGGTTGTAAGTCACTCCATTTATATCAATACAAAGAGTTCTTTTATTTTCCTATATGTGAAATTTTTTTTTCATATATTTCAATACCATGTTGATCTGTTGAAGGAAGTAAATAGATGATTCTACATATATCTCATAGTTTCTTGGTTTGTGTTGTCTGGTTGTGTAGGTCCTATTTTTGGTAGTTGGAGATGGATTTGGAACATTCAATCCAAATAAGGAGTGAAACATATGATAGATTCCAAGTAGGTTTCATCCCCTCATCGACTTACTTTAAGGAAAACAATGGGCCCTTTGTCATTTTGTCGTTCTAGGTTAGCCACCATACCTAGGGGAGATATTTTTATATGCAGTCATAAATCCCACACAAAAAATTGATGACCATACTAGGGAATAGTGAATTCCCTTGGTGGTTTCTTTTTCCATTATGTTTGATTCACATCTTTCATAGACCTTTGCTACTTTAATCAGCCAAGAAAATACCTAGGAAGTGATTTCATTGAGCCTTGTTTGCAATTTTTGTGTTGGAATCCTCTTTCCCAGGACCAACGCACCCTATGGTATGTTGATAGAGCATTGCACCACACCTAGGTCCTCTCTATGCCCACGTTACAAAGCACTAGTGCCTCTTATGCATTTGCGTTGATCCCTATTTTTGCACAAAGTTTCCTTGTTTTCTCATTGTTGCCTTGCTCACCCTACTTCCGGCTAACCTTCCCTGAGTCTTGAGTGTCTTGTGGTCTCTCTGAAGTCTCCATTTGGTTTGAATTTTTGTTTAATTTCCTTTGGTAAGAATTGGATTTGATTTTTTATTTTTCTTATCATTAGGTTGCTTGCAAACTTGTTTTTCTTGATTATACTTACATCTTATTTTTCCTCATTTTTGAAAATTAAGTGTGGTGAAGAGAAAAAATATTGTATTTCCATTTAGGGTTTTTGCATCTATATTGATTTAGGAACAACTGCATGAAAGGGGAATTGCATTGAGCATCGTGTTTGCTACATGTTCTATGTTGCATATTATTTCTCTCTTCCATTCCTTAGCTGGATTTTCATTGAAGAGAAAAATTCCATTTCTTCATATTAGATTTTCATTTTAGGGAATTCAGGTGAATTTGTGGTGAACCATAAAACTGAAACTTAATTCAAGATCAACTTAAAATTTACTGAATCAACTTAAGGAGCATTTGTAATATTAACACAAATAAATAGAGGTCTAGGCTAGAGACGTGTTCCAACATCATTAAACGTAATAGTTGTTGTTTCCAAGCGTTGCATCCCAGGGGTGAAATATCACTCCACGTATGTGAGTGTATAGGATCATACTCCATGTACCTTTGGGTATATTGGTGGTGCTCCATGCATGCAAATTATATAGGAACGTTCTCATCGAACGGTTACACATTAGACAAGTACAATATTATGGACTGCACTCCCACGTATCATCACATATATTTTGGGGGTCCCCAATAGGTTGCTATCTATCCATAGGTAACCAAGTCTTCCACCTTGTATATTGTGATACATCGAAAACAAAATTCAGGGAGACTGTTTGTTGTACGTTAAGTCCTTGGTTCACCAAGGTGTATATTTCATTTCATAGTCGCTTGGAAATCATTTATCAATAGATTACCTTTTTTATTTTCTTTTATGTTAATAAAATTTACTATCCAATGTGGAAAAACAAGATCCCCCACTCCATCATTCATGTATAATGTTAAATAAGCCTCCTCTTCCACCAAAGGCTAGTCATGGTCATCATTAGAAGCATAAAAGAATGCAAACTACCGAATCAAGAAGCTTGGGACCTACTTTGGTCCTCCTCTTGAATATGATCAACCAAAATCATTTTCCCTTTGAGTACATAAATTGAGGTTACATCTACTCTTGCTGCTGAAATTGACACAACCGATACCGAATTAGTATTACCTAAAACTTTGTTGCCTGGGGTTATACAATTTGACCTTCCTAAGTTATAAACTTTATTTCCTGTGGTCATCGAACCTAAGGAGCCTTAGTCATCTTATTAGGTCCCTATACTACTAGTGTAGCCCCTTATTTTTATTAGTGCAACCCCATTATTGTATTTTTGTGCCCATGTAGTCCCCATATTGTTATTGTTGTGCCCCATAGAAGCCCACTATTGTTATTGTTGTGCCCTTACAATATTATTGTTATGTAGGCTCTGATTATATTGTGACCCCTTAGACTCTTATATATAGAAAGGAGGTATTTTCATTTGTATCATCCAACAATTGTTCACTTATTTTATGCAAAAGAGATTTCCCCTCAAAGAGGATGATTTTGAAGTCATTAATCTATCTTTTCTTCTATTTTGTGAGCTGGTTTCATAACATTTGGTATTAGAGCTTTGGATTGTAGGGTTTCGCTGCTTCAAATAGGTCATCATGGAATTTTCACTATAACATTGTTTCTACGAAGATTAAGAAGTTGAAATTAAAACCCATGTGAGTTGAAATAGAGGTGAACCTTGTGTACTAATTTCAAACCTTGGTTCACTATATTTTTAGATATATGGTCCAAGGAAGTTAGGGTGTTTGCAAGCTCTTGAATTCCATCTAAAACAGGAGATATTGGAAAAATCATCATAACTTTCTCTCTGAGCATCAGATTTAGATTTCATAAAAAGGGACAGACAAATGACAAACTGTAGTTTGTTGGGTATCATTTTTAGAGATGAAGGGAAAATTTGTAACACATGGCACTTCATACAAGTTCGCTCTACAAAACTAGTCTATAATCAGGCTATTGTGGGAGATTAGGCATAACTCTTTATTGGAGAATCCAATCTAGATCAGACTTGTAGGGTTGGAAACAGGACTTAGTGGGATACCATAGGAAAACATTTCAGACCTTTGAGATCCGAAATTATAGAGTTACATTCATTTCAAGATCAAGTTCCTAAAGAAAGAAAAAGAATGACTTGAATCAAGAAAATAGAAACACCTATTAAGAAAAATTGGATGGATGATTTGAAGAATGCAATCAAAGATAAGATCAATGGTTTTATCTATGGCATGGGATCTAAGACCAATGGCATAGAAGTGAAATTGAAATGCAACATGGAAGATTTGAAGAAAGACAAGGAAGGTTTGAAGGTAGGCTGGACAAAGTTGCTACAAGAAAGGCTTCCCAATGACGAAAAGGTAGTAAAGGAAACTCATGATGAGTGTTGTAGTGTTTTTGGAGCACAAGTGTACCAAAAAGCATCCCCTTAGCAGTGGATTGTTACCTGAAAAGGATCACAGCAAAATTTGGTGATGTTAGTGGAAAAACTTAAATAAACACAACATTGTAAATAATGGATACAATGCATACAAAAACATAAACTTAAACAAAGAGGTGTGTGAACATAGCAATGCTCAAATGGAGTAAACACGTCAATAATATATGGAAAATATCTGTTTATTGATTGCTGATGGTAGAGGTTGAATACAATCATAATACTAGAGCACTTGAAGAGAATTCCTTGAGCTAGGGAGCTCAATAATCCTCAACAAGGATGTTTCTTTTCCTCAATCTCTTTTCAAGTTTCTCCTCTCTCTCAAAGAAGTGTGAAGACTCTCGAAAGGGTGGATTGTTCTTCACTTACTATGATGTTGTGTTGCTTAGAATAAATTTGGCCATTATGATAGTGCTCTTCACTTCATTGGTTCAACAATGAAATGGTGGTTTGCTTACAAGCAATTTGGCCAACATAACAATGTCTCTTCTTTTTGGCTCTCCCATGGCCTATTTATATAGATTTTTTTGAATCCCTCTTCACTTTCTTGGTACATGTATGATAAAGACACATGAGAAGGAAAAGCTGATTCCATTGAGGGTTGCACTTCTCCAAGGTGACTTGAATTCAGCTATACTAGTTCGACCTCATATCAAGAAATCGGCTCTAAGTGTGTGGAGTGGTCTCAAACTGTCGAGTCACCTTTTTTGCAACTACGTGGCTTTTTTGATGATATGCTACATGCACATGTTTATTGAAGAAATATACGCACTTCCTTAATTAATTTCCTTTATAAAAGTTGGACCTTAGGAGAACCTTTGATTTTTTTAATCTTTGTAATGTATTCAGCTGGAAAATTGCCCACCTCTGGATTCTGCTGGGCACTTTCAATGTCTTTTGGATTGTACTAGAAGATGTACAATTTTCCAGTGTTAACAGTTTCCCCCTAATGTATGAGGTTAAGAGCAGACATATAGCTGAAATACATAATTTTTTCACTTTCTTTGGAGAGTCTGATTATCCTTTTGAGAGAGAGGACAGCTTGTTTCTGAGATGAGTAGAGAAAAATCCTTGACTAAGTATAACTGATGCCCATGCTCTAGTGGAAAAAAATTCAATAATATTATGTTCTATATGAGGTGGGTATGTCCCATGCTCATTATGATGGCTAATCAAAACTGATTACAATTGGATAACAATTGATTTGTGTCCAATCAACTTTTTGGTTGTTTAACTTACTGATAGTTGATGATGATTATTGTTGACACCCTCAAGGATGCTTTCTAGTCAAATAGGAGAAATATTCTTTTCCTATGCATATCTTGGTGAAGAACTTTGGATGGGTGCTATGGTATGGATAGATATTTAGCGATAGGTACCTCCCCCACCTCATAATATAAGCATTGTTGAATGAGGTGCTTAGTGGAGCGAGGTTATTCGACCATATGAATGGGTTGCAATAGTAACTAAGTACAACATCACCTTGACATGAAATTTTTAGTTGATGTCAAATGTCAAGGGAGCTGATGAAATCACTGGGAAATAATGGTTCCCACTATGCCACTTGATTATATCCCTATTAAGGGAGGGAGTATCCAAGCTACTACCTCTCTCATGGAATACATTTGTTGAAGTCGACAAGAAAGGGGTGTTATTTGCCCAACACAGGGAGTCGGGAAATAGATATGAATAGAGTAATAACTTGGTTTAGATAGTCATGATAGCAAGGGCTATTAATATTGGAGGATACATATAGCTATTCTGAGGTCAGAGCTCAAGATGCAAATGGGAGAGGTTAAAACATGCTTTCCGATGATCCTAGAGTCGGTAGGATTTTCCAGGATGGGTGTAAGTGATTTTTGATGGACATAAAAAATGGGGGTGGTTTTCTGATGAGTTGTGACCAAGGATGATCAGAGAATGAAGGTGGGTGAGGGCCCTAGACTGCAAAAATCAATTATAGATGGGAGATTTTTGTTTTTTTTAAAGAATCTTTGTACACTTGCCAAAAGAATAAGGTTTGGTTTGGACGTAAAACCGCAGATATGGGTGCCCCATGATGATAGCAACCTAAAAGAAGGTGTAATGTATCTGCTGAGGGTGGGGGCCCCATTGGTTTGTCTCTATGTTGGGTGGATGCGTGAGGTGGTAAAAATAGGATATGTGATGCAAATGAATGATAGGCCAAATGTAGGACACAAAGGTGCATTCGTTAGTATTTGTATGGGGGCCTGTGAGAATACATAAATGAATGTAGCATAATGAGGAAAACAATTCAGATATGTATGTGATATTTCTCCCAAGCTGAAGTGAGTGGTCATGGCTCCTTTTTGTGAAGGAGGATCGACAATGATGAAGGGAGCCATGGGGATGGGCATTTCTATCAACTAGTGTGAATGCTTGTCATGTACAAGGGTGAGATGGTGATAAACATGGTCAAGATGTTGGACCTTATGGCGCATTTTGGAGAAATGATGTCAGGATATACAAATATTTTTAGGGGGAAGCCTATCATGTTGAGTGGAGAATGATACCTACTCTTTTTCACTTATCGAGTTGCTGGTTGAAATTGACCACGTGTGATATTCTTGCAATGGATAAAACCAAAACCCTAAGTGAAATCATATTTTGAGACATAAATATGAAATGAATGTTATGGACTTAGAGAGTTGGAGAAGTACCTGACAAGTTCGGTAGGTCTAAAAAATGATTTTTGGTGTTTTCAAGAACGGAGGGCTCCGTGTTCAAGATGCTATGGGATTGATCCTCATGTCTCTTTTGTTTCTTTCAATGGAGATCCCAATCTTCTGCAATGTTCCCCAAAAGATGGAAAACAAGGTGATAGATAGGGTTGTGGAGTCCAAATACCAATTATTTGCATTATTGAGATGTGGAGTTCAGAGAGATTTCCTAGAGCATTTCTTGCCATTGTAGTCATCCTGTGTACCTAATTCATGCCATTAGAGACAAGTAGGAGTCTGAGCCCATACCTATGTAATTTTTAGTCCAGTAGATTAGGAAGTTCATACAGCGGTCCCCTGTACAACTTTTTAAGTCCATTTTTTAGGACCATGCGGGCGACTCTCGTTAAGCCGCACGATCTTTGCACATAACTTGGTTTATGCATTAAGACCTCGCATATAATGAATACTTAGACGAGTGTTGCATGCATCTAAGTTAAGATATTTCATGACAAGACTTGTCCGAGGTTCTTCACATCTTTCTCAAGTGAATTTTCATTAGGCGCGCAGCTATATGGGATATAGGCACGCGCACCATGTGTTGTTCTGAAGAACAAGCACGCACACTGTGCACCTATTTAGGAAACAGGCACATGATGGGGGGGAATGGGTTTTTTGCGCCCATTCTAATTTTTTGAGGACCTAAGGATTTATCCTTTCTGATTTGTGCCATCCTTGTTAGCAGGATGATTTGGAGAGAGTGAGACTAAACTCCTCTCCGAAATGCTATGACACAGGACGCTGGTGCAAGGTAGTAGTTCGTGCAATTGGGGTTACTAAAGTTCCTTCAGAACCCATTGATGAGGTAGCATGATAGGTTCCTATGCATTTTTGGTCAGTTGCTGGGATGCGAATCACCAGTTGATGGTCATCCATCCTACTAACATCCTGATCTTAGCGAAGGTTGACATCTATTTTGTGATTGGTTTGACGCCACAAGGGGAGGTGTTTCATTATCCCCTTCTAGGAGGTGATGCTGGCATGAGGGTTTGGGCTGAGAAGCACTATAGTTCATACCCTATCTCAGATGGTTGTGTGAGGATCGTGATAGTGGAGGATCTAGCCAAGTGAGAAGCACTGGCTATGTTTTTTAGACTAGTGGGGCCAACGTCCTCCAACTGATGCTCGAGGTCGCATATCTCTATTTTGCGACAACTTCAGGTGGGGGCATTTTTTGACTGGGCCTAACTAGTATGATAGGGGATAGTGTCACAACTTCCTTAGGTTTATTGCTTGACGCTGAAGAGTTTTTGTTACAGGAGTGTGCTATGCAACATACTCTATGAGAGGGTGGTGTTGCTTCGCCCTGTAATTATAGTATCAGCTGGGCTGCCCAGGGAGCCTTGCATGCACTGTAGGGGATGGGAAATGCCTCAGGAGGGCAAAGGAGAGGTGTCTTGGTATTATATCAGCATGGCACAGAGTCGAACCCCAAGTTTATATTAGAATATCCATACCATGAGGTTGACTTCCAAGGAGATCTAGAGATGGGGCTCCTAACAGGTGTTGCCTGGGGGCGATCAGGTATATAAATGTTATTTCTTCATTTGTAGACATGTGTGTTTTTTCATGTATTTATGACTTATGATGATATTGAGACTATGCTTTGTTTACTTGTAGATGCAGGACCACGAGGGCATCCCTTGAACTTCCTGGTTGGCCATGACCCAAGACACATGGGAGTTGCAGGCGATGCACCTATTCCTCAGATACACTAGGTACCGAGGCCTCTAGTTGCTCCTCGAGAGAGACCGGGATAGAAGTGGTGCATGGATATTGGTGGACCCTCTAGAGAGGGGGATACATTTATAGATGGTTTGGTCGCACGAGATGAGGAGGCTCAGGTGTGATGAGATGCTGTAGAGGATGAGTTATAGTGGTATCGTGACTCATGGAGACAAGTGGAGACCTTGATTGGAGGTGTGCCCTTTGAGGGATGGCCTCACCTTCCAGAGGTTGTGGTTGAGATGATGATTTCCCAAGAGTGAGAGCATCACACGACTTTGCATCGTATTGCTATGGCGATGGCTACAGTGGGTCCCATTTTGGCTCCTGATGCACATATGGCACCACCAGGGCTTAGGCAGGTTGGTTATGCATTTTTGTTTTTGGTTGAGATGATGTATGTACTAGGGTAAGCACCCTTTTATGAGGATGCTCCCCTGTATTTTTTGATGACTTATCATTCTTGGTCTTGGGCCAGTGATTTTCGTACCTATATATATTTTTTGATGTATATATGAGGCATTTTTTGGTGGATCTCATGGTGTGATATCTGCGTCTATACTTGTTGGTGTATTTATGTGTTTATCTTTATAGACGTATCTTATGTTTTATGTTTTTACATGTCTTGATAGTTATATCTGTGTGATGCATGCCAGTTTAGGATTTTATTAGCAATGTGATCAGCTACATGATTTTGATCTCTAGGTATATGTGTAAATGTGATTTGATCAAAATGTCTAGCTAACCTTTGTACATGTAGATACTTTTGAAAAAGGCATGAATCAAAGACTTGGAATGTCCCATTTAACTGTGATACTATGAGATGGGAATCAAGGAATACATGTAGGCGACAGATGCCTAGGTGGTGGGAAAAATCTAGGAGGCCTATGAAGGCATCATAGTCTGCTTGATTTTTGGTGACTGACCCAATACATAGCCCATTGGAGAGACAAGGTGCTTGTTTAGGAGAGTATATGGCCCATGTTGAGGCAGGGAGATTTGCGACCATTGAGATGCGTCGTAAACAAACCCATGGTGATAAGCTAGTAGAAGATCCATCTATTTACATGAGAGGAGAGAGATATTTTTATAATATAGCTATGATGAGGTGATCATCATAAACAATAAGTCATTGTACATACATGCTTAATCTAACATTTTATGGGTGAAATTTTTTGAGGTAGAGACCATTGATAGGGGTTTTTAGGAAAGTCTCGTCGAGCTTTGATAGTATGTATGCCCCCTTTCAGAGGCAATGTTTGATGATGTCTGGGCCCTTCCAAAGGGTTTCTAACTTCTATGATACCATTTACATGGTTTCTCTAAACTGGTTCAATGCTAACCGAATAGATTGTATGAGAGGTGACACTACTCATGTCATGGGATGTTGATGCCTTATGGCTATTGTATGACTAGATAGTGGAGGTATCAATCTCTAAGGTGTGGTCTTGTTATTGCATGGCTTGTTTGCATGGGTTTGTTTTAGTGCTGCTCTCCTTGCATGGAATCATGTAAGGTATTGACAATTCTTTGTGTGGTGGAATTGAGAGCATATGAGACAATAACATCAAGTGATTTTTTCTCAGTTTGAGAGGTGTTCATAGGGGGTTTGTGCTACTAAGTGGAAGATATCTTTGAATTGACTCAATTCGCAGAATTTATTGATTAAATGATTGGGCTTGTCGCATAATGTGCATGTAATGGGAGATTTTCTTTGTTAGGTGGTTTTTTATTGCTTTGGGCCTAGTCTAGCTTGGTGATGGTGATGGGAGGTGAAATGGCAGGGGATGAGCCATGTTTTATCCTCAAACAAACATAGGACATCTAGGGGTCCTTCTTCTTTGGATGGTGGGGTGGTTTCTTTGGATTTCGTATCTAAGTCCAGTATATCGAGATTTTCCTTTACGAAGTTACCTATGATATTCATAGTTTTGCGGAATTGAGGAAGGTGAGGGAAACTCCTTTTATGATGGTTCTCCTCAAAGATTGTGCATATGTGGTATTGCTTCCTAGACCTTTTTCTTGGGTCCTCCAAGGTGTTGGGTTGGACTTGGTAGTGTTTCCATAATTCTACCCACCAGTGTACTGAATGGGTAGGGTCATCACACATGGTAAAGTGGAGGGGTGAAAATATGGCTTTTTCTGTCGTCATGTGTTGTAGGCGGGTGCGGGGTTAGATGCTGCCTCTTCTTATATGTAGAAGATTTTTTGGCATTTTTCATTCTTTGGTAACAAGGTTGGCATTATGGGTTCATTTTTCATGGTTTGTATGAGACCTTTCAGTGTCTTTTGGAATTCGGGGATATTTGGACAATGGTGAGTGTAGTGTCCATATTTATCGCATATGTCGCATGCATGGTTCATGCGTAGTTCATTTTACCTAAGGGTACGGATTTCGCTCCTTTTGGTGGAGCTAATGTTACCAATGTGTTGGAAGCATTCATTATTTTTTTTATTTCATCTATTTCGGGACATATATGAGTTGGATGCCCAAAATCCTCACACAGTGCATAGGGTTGCACAATTTTGGAGGAGTTGGAAGTTTCTCCTTTTTTACTATTTTGTTTTGCTTTTCTGGAGGCTCCCATTATGGTAGGTACCAAACGGTTTTGAGTACGGGTGCTCCTCTATAATGGAGGTATAGGGAAGCTCCCTTCCTGCATGTGTCCAGACTCAGCTGACATAGTCATGGGGATCAGGTACCAAACGGGTATTGTAAGAGTCATTTTTGGTAATGTGAGGATTACCATGGCTTGGTGTGAGATGAACCCAGGTGAGGGACATAAGAAAGGAGCTTGCATGATGGCAAGAGGTAAATACCTAACTTCTTCAGTTGTAGGGGTTGAGGTTTCTAGAACTGATTCTGATGTTTGGGCGGTGTTTGATGAAGTCATCATGCAAACTGGTACTATGGTACTTGGGGCAATCTCTTGTACTACACGAGGGTCTCCTAGGAATCTTCCTAGGAGGCTTGATGGCTTAAACTAGCCTGGGTTGAGCTCAGTGTAAGTAGTGACCACTTCTTGGGATACTAAGGGCAACACACCATCCGGTGTGGGTGAAGTTGTCTTATCGTATTATATGAGTTGATCAATGGTAATGACCTTTCCCTTATGGGGGAATATCATGATTCTGAGCACTGATGAGGCGACTGCGAGCATTTCATACATATAGCTTCAACCTAGGAGGATATTGTAATCCAACTAGGCATCGAGTACTTCAATGTCTATTAGCATAGTTTTTCCAGCCAACTTAACTTGAATGCTAGGGTATAGGCCAACATGGGTAGAAGGGAGTCCATCGTATGCTCTGAGCATTATGTCAAAAGGCTTAGGTTCAATGGATCCTAACGTTTTCCAAACAGATTTGGAAAGTGATGGCTAAGGGTAGTTGAGGAGTATCTTTATCCAAGTCAAAGACCATGAGGTGGGAATCAGATGGGTCGATTGCACCTAAACAAGAAAGTAGGGCTTTATGCTGGGTTGGGCATGTCTGCAAGACTTCAAGGGCTGACATAGCTGACAGTGATTGAGCAAAGTCATCTACTATGCTATAACTATGGGCAACTCTTCAAATTTGGCCTTGCATGTTGTAAAGGTCCTTTAACCATTTTTGGCATGAGATCTAGTCGAGGTCGCATAATGTTCAATGGTCCAACAGGTATAGCCTTAGTTGAGGTGGACGGACTGGGCTCAGTGGGAGTCTCGTAAGTTCGATTTCTCGTTTGTAAGAGGATGTCCTCTCCTTTCATGAAGATATCATGGTTAGGATTTTTGTTGAGGTTCCCTGCAGATGGGTCTTGTTGCTAGGTGTTAACAATTCCCTTATGGGGAAATTCTTCCTGCATGATTGGAGTTAGCTAGCCACTTTTCCCTCTACTATCTTGTATCCTTTTTAAATTAGGAAGTTGGGGACAGTGATGGGTATAATAGCCATATTCCTAGGAAGATGGTGGATGCATGATTAGTCCAAAGACTAGTTTTATTTCCCTGTTTTTGCTAGTCGTTATTGATCATACCCTAGTTTTGGTTCCGGTTGGGGTTGTCCCTTCCTGGTGACCTTGGGGGTTGTTGTTGATTGCTACATCCTCTCTCAGGCACTCCCTTTGGCTTATTTTTTGGTTTTTTCCTAGCACCGTTAGAAGAATAACCAAATTCAGCTATTCTTTTGATTGATGCAATGAAGCGAGATATGGTTGCACTAGATTTACCTGTGCATTTCTTTTCTTTGGCGGGTTGTTATGTTGCAGAGTTGGGAAAGGAGAATATTGGTTCTCCCTTTCCTGGTTAATGTACTAGTTCAGGGGAGCAGAAATTTTATCCATACTCTAGGAGGAGTATTTATTTCCTTGTGGGTAATGATACGAGCCTCCTTGGGGGGGCTGGTATTGGTTAACCCTATTTCCTATATTCTCCATAGGTGCGGATTGACCATTATAATACCCAGTATTTTGTAATGGTGGCATAGCATTGTAAGATGGACCATTCATTGGATATGCAGGATATTGGCTGCTACTAATGTGATGTCTTTAGGGTAGGGACCCAATTAATTTGTCATCAGTATTGGATGCGCCTGCTATTGCGAGCATGGGGAGTTTGGGAGTACGTGGTAAATGTACCCCAACTAGTTTTAGATGAGATCCAGTTGTTGGTATTTACTTATGGCTTCTTCTCACTTTGCAGGAACGTTTTGGCCATGTCTTTTGATATTTCGAAGGTGAGGTATCTCAAGAAAATGTCCACGAGGACTTTATCTTCAAAATCAGTTTTGCATAGGTTGTGGCATTTCTTACATTCATGGATGTGGTCTGAGATGTTCGTAGCCTGTGTTTGCTTGAAATTGGTTAGAAGCTCCAATCCAAAATCATGGCGGTTAGGAGTTGGAAGAAAGTAAGGAATGCTTTAGCTAATGAGCTAAAGGTTCTATGAGATGCAAATGGCTAGTCTATATACCACTTCATTGCAGGCCCTATTAGGGTGTGTTAAAATAGCCTTAATCTAATAGTATCTTATGTGATATTGTTAGATGAACACCACATGTGAAATTTCATGACGTGCTTCCCTAGGTCTTCTCCATGCTTTCCCTCAAAGTTTGGAATATTTGAAGGGAGCTTTGTGGGCATGGCTAGCCAATTTTGGCCATGTTCGAATGGGTAATTTGTCAGCTTAAATCTAGGAGATTTAGTGAATCTAAAAACAGGATCTTTGCATTTTCTTCCATCTCAAAGTGATTTTGGACATTTATGTGCGGTGGAGTCCTCTATGGGGATGTCACAGGAGGATTACCCTGATGAGTAGCTCTGGGACTATCTGAAGGAGAAGTGTGTGCGCTCCCAAATGGGGTAGTTTGCGGGTATTCTTTAGGGGTGGTGAAGGGTGTCCCTTGTCATGGAGGAGTTCCAATCAACGTTGCACCAATAAAGAATATCTGATAATGGTGGTTGAATGACGTATTTTCTTCCTAAACAATGAGAGTACAGGTACACCTCCTGGCAATGTGGGGAGGTTTAAAAAATGCATAGATCGACGGGAAGTCATGGGGTCCCCTATGGTGTCAATTTAGATTATGCACTACTTTGATTTTAGTTATGGGTGAAGATATATTTATCAATTCAAAATGGAGCACATACATAAAGAAAAGTGAAAATATCAATGGCTTATTTTCCTTTAATTAAATTATGTGTCCAAGAAAACAAAAAAAGGTTTTTGTCTGTTGCATATGAAAATAGTCCTATGAAGAACTAATCATCCTATTCACTCTCAAAGCTACTGGGCCTTACATAGATAACCTTTGATAGGTCTTGGGGCAATATCTCGAAATAATTTGCGATGTCTTCCAGCAGCCGAGGAATCAACCAAGGTAATGGCAATGAGGATTGAGTGTTTCCTGAACCTTCACCTATAGGGAAGGATGCCCTAGTTTTGGCCATTAAGTACCTTCATTCCACATGAGCATTCAAGTCTTTAGCTTCTTGGTAATCGGTTACTAGTACTAAGCACTAGATGGGTTAGGTAGCCCCATATAGTACCGCATGCACTGGGCCTAAGCCGAACCCCCTCTGAATTAGGTCTCTTCCATGCTCGAGTTTTATTTTTTGTGCAA
Source organism: Pinus taeda (assembly GCA_000404065.3). Lineage (NCBI taxonomy): Eukaryota > Viridiplantae > Streptophyta > Pinopsida > Pinales > Pinaceae > Pinus > Pinus taeda. The sequence goes on from APFE030755684.1 coordinate 114,109, forward strand.
TTGTTGAAGGATTTTTAAGCTCCCTAGAAAGTCAACAACTATGTTTCAATGGTGAATCATAACCATGGCAGCTTATGGGATGCCTACCTACAATGGTCCTAACTTGAACTAAAAAACAATTATGGCCGCTATGGGGAAACTTAATTTGTTCAAGTTATAGTTGTTTTTAAAGAGGATTATTTCACTTATGGGGTGACTTGGTAGGAAAAAGTATACTAAGTAACCAAAGACCCAAAAATGGATGGTTTTTTAGTAAAAAGTGTATGGAGGCTTAGTGTGTGATGCAATGTGAACATACAAGTGCGATAAAATTTGGATATGTGATGATCCTTTTCAATATTCCTTTAATTACACTAGGTGTTGGTTTTTCCTTGCATGGAAAAAGAATTTTGTTTGTGGATTATGGGCCACTTACTTTTTCTTATTAAACTATGTTGATTTTAATGAGGAAGATTGAAATTCAAATATTTTGAAGAAGGTTTTCATATGCAAGCTCAAGTTTGTCTAGAAGACATAAGGGAAGCAAGGATTACTCACCTTCTTTACTAACATCTTCCCCTAGTCACAAAAAAAAAAAAATTCTTTGGTTAGTAATAAGGTTCGTGGATAGTAACCACTTACTTGCTTTACTAATTAAGCTAGTGTAATTTACAAAAAATTAAGAAAAATAGTTTGAAAGCATGTGTGGATTATGGCCTCTTACTTTTCTCCCTAATTAACCTATGTGGGTATTTGTTTGCAACTAAAATGAAAAATAAAACAATAAAAAATATAATTGCTTGACGAACAATGATTCATTGAAGAAACCAGGGGTACTGAATAGTAAATACATAATGCAGAGGTGAAGGCAATTCACTAGACGCTGCCAATCACTTGAGAAAACTGAAAAATACAAGGTTTTTTTGTTGTTTTTCTATATGTCGCACGTGTTCTATAGAAACAGACATGCACATCATAGTTCTCGAAGATACATATGTGTGCTTCTCGTATGTCAGTGAAGAAAGCGTGTGGGTGAGAAAATTCAGAAATTTCTTCACTTCAACGGGCTCAGAATGTTAGGATATTCCGACACATAGGAATAGTTAAGTATAAATTGGTCTAGTATAGAGTTAGGTAAAGTGTGTTTCTTTATTATGTACATTTGTAACTTACAATCCGACGGTCACGATATGTAGTGATCTGACGGTTCATTCTCTCCTCGATATTGCCGACACTTGATCCATGGCTTGACACCCGATTGGTCCATGAATTCTATTTAAAGCGCATGGAGGGTCATTTGTAGGTTAACCGTTCACGAGAGAAGCTTATGTAAATTTTCATTCTTTTATTAATAAATTGCCTGAAGTGACCGCGTTGGCTTAGGCCGTGGACTGTATCCCTCTTTGAAGGTTTTAACCACGTCAAAACACTGGTGTATTGATCTATGATCTATTTGTGAGCAGTGTCCTTTTGGTGTTCTGTCTGAGGAACTTACCCTGCAAATTCCTACATGGTATCAGAGCTATTTGAGGGCCGCGTCCGTTGGTGATCCAAATCTGAAGCCGGTACAACTGCATCCGACTGCTATCTCCTAGATCTGTTGTTTCTGACTGCTTTCGGGCCGAGGGGACTGCTCTGTTATTTTAGGAGCATCTGTTCCAATGAGGAACCCCTTTCGTTTCACGCAAAAAGGTTTCCGGTAGCCCTAGCTGCGTCATTTTTAAGATCTGAAGGTATACAGTGTTTATTTGCAGTTTACATTTATTTTCTCTCTGTTTATTTCAATTTCGGTTTATTTAGCTCTTTTTTATTACCGGATCTATACCTTTCATTTCTGCGTATGCTCTTTGCCCTGCGACTCTGTGCGATCTGGGCAAATCAGAAACAGAAAGGAAGGATTTTTCGCATGTGTATGCTCTTTTCCCTGTGCCTTAGTGTGATCTCAGAAAATCAGAAACATTGAGGAAAATATTTAGTTTCCGGGTAAAGCTAACTTTAAGCCATAAGGCTTGTTTTTTTTTTATGTCCGTGTTGGGTTTTGTGTTTTTGTTTTGTAGGAAGAAAAAGAGCTTTCTCAAGCAAGCACGCAATCCAAAGCATCAGTGACCAAAAGAAAACAAAGCCCCCCCCCCCTCTCTCTCTCACTCAAACTTTTTGTTTAGCTCACTTGGTTCAAAGCTAATTTATGAGAGTAGAGGTCTTGGGTTCAAATCTCCTTTTTGTTGGAAAATGGACGTTTTTTTTCATTTCCGCACATTCCCGCACTTCGTCGGCGCCTTCATCAACTTTTCTTCAAAAAGCCATAACTTCTTCATCCGGAAGCCGTTTTCAGAGCCGTTTTTTTTTTTTAACCAGCCTAATTTTTCGAGATCTTTCCATTGGAACACTTAGTTTCAACATATATAGCTTCAGTTTCTGTTAAAATGGAAAGGCCATGCCAAGTTATTCTTGACAACACCAACTACTTCCAATGGTGTTCCTACATTGTGGATTTATTTAGAAGTAAAGGTCTATATAGAATAGCCTCAGGCCAAGAAACCAAACCGAAAGATGAAGATAAGGCAGCTAAATGGGAAAATAGGCAAGATCAAGCACATGGGTTGATAGGGATGTCTATTTCTCTAGATCTTAGATTCCATATTGCAGAACTTGATACTCCTGATGAAGCAATGAAGTAGATTACTAAAGTTTTTTGAATAAAAAATGAACTTAGAGCCCATCAACTTGAAAATGAGTTGCTTACATTGGACCCCAATAATTTTTCTTGCATTGAAGATTTTTGGTCCAAGTTCAAGACCCTTAGACTTCTCTTGGAAGGTGTTAAGGTTAAGAAAGAAGATAATAACCTTATCTATTACATTCTTACTAAGTTGGGACCAGCCTACTCTGATTTGTTTCCACCTTCCATTCTACAAGGGAAGCTTTCATTTCTCAAGGAACAGACTACAAGGCCCCTTCCTTTGACTCTTTTTGTGATTCTTTAATAAGAGAACAAGAAAAACTCTTACATCTTGGTCTTCTTCATCTTGGAAACTCTTCCAAGAAAGCATTAGCCACCCAGCACCAACCAAATTTAAAGAATCCTAAGAAGTCATTTCCTAAAAAGAATGGTCCTAAACCAAACAAGGGTCCTAAGCAAACTCAGTCTCAAAATGAAAGATCATTTCAGCAAAATGATAAGACCAATAAAAACAAATGGAAGAAGACTGATAGACTTTGTAACTTTTGTAATCGAGATGGCCACTTAGAA
>APFE030755694.1:0-19679 GCA_000404065.3 Pinus taeda
ACCCAAGTATGGGATGTTATTATCAAGATCATGGGGGGCTAAACTTCAAGGGTCCCTTCAATTGGACATGTCATATGCTACAATTACAGTCTTTGGTCAACCCAAGAGACTATACAGAGAATGGCTCATGAAGTACATGGTCAGCACTGAGGAACAACCTCAAAACTTCCCCATATATGTTGTCCATTCTGACATAGACTCATATATTTTGTTCAATGACAATACAGGTAACACAAACAATGAAGAAATCCAGATAAGCAAAACAGATCAGAATATCAATGAAGGAAATCCTGACTTAGAAACATTGGTTGAGTCAAAAGATGGAAGTATTCTAGAGGACAAGTCAAATAATGATGAAACCAAGACACCTAAAAAAGATCAGGAGTCAAACAAACAAACCCTTACCTCATAACTAGCCTAAAATCTCCATAGAACAGAGACAAACCTTACAGAGAGAGCCCTCTCTGATTACAACTGGGCTAGAAGCTGTAGTCCAAAGAATGGTTAGTGGTTACCCCGGCCGTATTCCCTTGGGAGTCATAGGGAACAACCTGGGTGTTAACAAGACTCTCGGGTGTTCAAATGGGAGTATCAGAGGAATCTGGATCAGATTCTTGTGGTGACCAGGAATTTGATGGAGGTGGGCAAGAAGACAAAGGTTGGATACTCAGAACATTTCCAAGTTCAACACCTTGATCCTCAAGATACTAAGGATGTTCCAAATGAACTCCTTGGGAGGACCTTTCAATATCAGACAACAAAGGGGAACTATGATATGGACTCAATGGTTCAGCCATGATGGCTTCCCCTCAACAGTAAAAGGAAAGGAAATAGTTTGATTAAGGCTTTAATAATTTTGAACTTAACAGGGAATTACTCAATTTGGTCTACGGAGCAATTGCTTGGGTGACATGTTTATTGTGGGTAGTTATATTTGAGAAACAAAAATATTTCCTTTTCATTTTTTAAGAGGTGATAAAAGGGAGAAAAGGTGACTCCAGTCACTTTCAATAGTTTTGCGAGTGTGAAAGGACAAGTTGCTCTATGATCTTTTCAAATTTAAAGAGTTAGAAAAGATCAAATGACTACTCAGGTGAATCTAGGTAAAATGAGTACCAAGTAACCATGCCAAGGACTTGATGTACATGTAGGAAATCTCCCCAAATGTTCTGTTTGGTGTATCATGTTAATAGGGAAGAAAACTCAGCTTCAGATGGATAAAGAATTGCAACCTAGAGGGGTCTCCCTTTATATATTCGATGGTATGGGGAGCACAAGTCCATGCTAGTGTTGTCTAATGCCGAAGCTAACAACAACTACTAAGTTTTAAAGACGTTGGCAGACATCTATAACCTAGACCACTAGATATGATCATTAATGTTTCAAATGATCCTTAGGTTAATTGACAGATTTTGAGTTTGATCTTGTAATTATGTCTCAATTTCAAGTCCCTAATGATGTTTATTCTTTCTAAAATGAAAACTATATGATGAAATGACATTTTTGAATTCAATGAAGGCTAGCTATGTAGGGAAGAAAATCACTCAAATCATTCATCAAACCAAATGCAATAAGCATATATGACCATATTCAAATGCAAAAAATATGAAATATAATCTTTCATATGATAATAAAATACAATGACAAAACAAATCTTAAAGAAAAATCTCTAAGATATAATGATGATTTCTTTTCCTATTTTCCAAATGCAACAAACAAAATCTAGTGCAAAAGGAAAGAGAATGCAAGCAAACCAAGAAGTATGAAAATCACTTTCACATCAATGATTTGAATGCAACGCAAAATTTTCTAAAAACTAGGAAACGAATTGCACTTTCACTTTCATTTTGAAACATAAACAACTTCAAAGAAAACACTTTCTTTTGATTCCAAGGAGACAATCGATTTCTAATTTATCAGCTTGTTGAATGAAGCCTAAGAGACTTTCACTATATGCACTAATGAAAACAACTTAAGTCACAAGAACCAAAATTAATTTGCAAGCAGGTTTGAACACACAAAGAGTTTTTAACACAAGCAATCAATCTTTGATCGGAATACCAACTAGTGTATTAAGGTTGACCTAGAAGACCTAAAACTCTGAAAGGCTAACAAAACTTCAAGAACACTCAAGCTAAGTCAAAAATAAATTGCAAGCAGAAACTGAGAGAGTCAATCAACAATCGCACTGGTAAATCTCAAGTAGAAGACATCTGAAACTAAAAAGCAAAGAGAAAACCCTAAATTTCTAAGTTTTCTACAATCATTGTACCTCTCAGAAGTAAAGTAGTGATCATCACTATTGTGACTAGAAACCACACGATATCATCGCGACTTCCAAGATCATATCCACAATGGTCAAGGAAAAGGACAAATAAATCTAAAATCTTCAAAAACAAGTCAAGTTAACAATCTTCAAACATCTACCAGGCAATGGCACTAAGAGAAAACAAGCAATGAAGTCTAATAATCAATGGTTGACCAAAATCATCAAAAGACAAGGTGAAGGAGAAGAAGGAAAAGGTCATAGGCTCCCCATTGGAGTCACCATTTTTTTGACAATTTTAATCCTCTCTACAAATAGAGATGGTCCCTATAGCCCAATGAGTGGGTCTAGCAACTTGAGAGGATAATCAACTAGACATCTTCCGAGATTATGATTGAAAAATAGAACCAGACAGAAGGCCTACTTTGTTTTGATGCTAATTAGATTTCCTTTGTTGAAATATTCAAACTGCTTATGTCAAGGTCTTGTTCTTGCTTCTTCCAACACTTATGTACCTGCGAAAAAAACCAAGAGATGACAAATCATGTCAAAACTAATAAAAAATCCAATAATAATGTATTTAGCATATCAAGGAATGCCAAACTAATACATACATGAACATATATATGTTAGGAAGACGATTTGACAGTTTTATTATTATTTAAAGAATAAAGCGGAAGCTTACAACAATAGCCTTGATGTTGAAAGACTCTCCTTGAGTGCTAATCCAAGTCCAAGCCAAGAAATTCTCCAACACTCCTTCTCAAAGTCTAATGAATAACCTCTAGGCACAAGCTCAGCATAGGGGTGCAAATGGACATAGATCAACAATTTGGGAATGGTGGAAGGGAAATTTAGGCTAGGAGAGGGAGTTAGACCTCCTCTGAAGATAGGATTAGGCCCACATCTTAAGGAGGTAGCTCATAGGGATGAGATCAAGAGATCAAATTAGGATGATTCAACTTCATCTATGCAAAACCACCTCTAGCTCGCCACTCTTGAAGCTTCTAGATCCCAATGTTTCTCATCCTATTTGGGAAAAATTCCTTTTAGAGACCATCATGAGTATGAGAGAGAATAGAGCGATGCCATCACTGACTTAACAAGGTCAACTAGACGATCATTGCGATTTTGAGATTCATAAGGGTGATGATTCTCATTTTAGGGTTTCGTGAGCTATTTCTTTAGGGAAAGCTCTAGATATTTTCTAGGGAAAGTTAAAGGAGGGATCTGAGCTACATAAAGTGATGAGTATATTGTATAATGATCATGTTTCAATAACTTTAGGGTATGCCACAGGGAAGTGAAGGAGGCGTGACAAAATATTGTGTAACAAACACTAGTGTAGCTGTGACTCATGGTATTGGCTAAGGCTCTAACTATATAAGGAGGTGAATATCAAAGTTCTAAGAGCGCATGTGAAATTTTTTTTGATGAATACTTCGATATGAAGTATATTTACATTGTAAGGGCCATAGTTGACACATAGATCTAAAATAATTATGCACCGATGAATACAATGATGGATCAGGATCATGAGACCTGAAATGAATTTCCATTTTATGATTTGCTCATGGATTGACTAGATATAAGTATTGATGCATGTTTTTATCTCTGAATATTATGATCTAGGTCTTTTTGAAGTTCTGAAGAGCTGAGCAATTTTAGGTCATAATTTGTAGATTTGTACATATGTTGGTCTCAATTAAGTTGTGTATATACGTGAGTTAGTTTTTTCAAAGTTGCGTACATAAAGGAAGGGTTTATGTTCATAAATGACTCATCAACCTGATCAATGATAATGTATCTCTGATGTCCATCAATGATGTCCTCATGTTGATTTGGGTTGAGTGATAATGCCTAAAGTAGAACTGATTGAATGATGAAGTTAAATTTGCTTACATGTTGATTGGTTGAAAAGATTATTGATGTTGCTAATTGTAAGATGGATTTGTAAGCTAACAAAATATTTTAGAATAACTATGGTCAAATCTATGTCTGATTCAAAATTACAAGTTTTAGTATATTGAGATCTGTATGCAGGTTGCTTTATAGAAAAGCATGTATACACACGGGTTATCTTAAGTGAAGTAGCACATACTTGTTGGCATATGAAAGATCAAGGTTGCAGCTGATTTTATGTGTTGATGCAATATTCTGTGTTCAGTTCTATGTTCTGGTTACAGTGACCTCACTATTCTATTTGAATTAAGTTGGTGTTTGCTTCAGTTGATCTACTTGTTGTGATGTATTAAAGAAGGTGTGAAAAATTATGAAATGTGGTCCACGGACGTTGCTGAGTGTTGAGGCCTTTAGTGAGAAAGTCGAAGCTTCTTGTCAGTAGTAGATGCTAATCAGATTAGGGGGTTGAAGCCTTTAGTGAGGAAGTCGAAGCTTCTTGCCAGTAGTAGTTGATAATCAGATCAGGGGGTTGGAGCTCCCTTCCAGGAGGAGCTAGAAAATGAGTGAAGGTTGTAGCCTTTAGTAGGTGGGTGTCTACATACTGGCATGAGTCTGCACTAGTACAATAATGTAAGAAGTTTTGATATTAATAAATTTGAAGATTGAAATGACAACATCGGTGGTTTTCTCCCACATTGGGTTTCCACCTTAAATCTTGGTGTTCATGTCTATTTCTTATGTGTGATACTTTATTCTGTTCTGACTGCACCTGCATACTGCTTATCAAATTCATGTTAAATCTCTTACATTCTGGTTTAAGTTTAATCGACAAAGAATTAGTTTTTTTACAAGTTTACTAAGCATATGCTAGTTTCCTTTCCATCAATCATGTACATAGGAAAGTTGGGTTCAGTAAAGTCGTGTACATATTTCAGAAAAGAAAATTGTTATTGTGATTTTATAAAATATCGATTCACCCCACATCTCAGTATTTTTCCCAACACCCCATTCCATTGTAATGTTTTTCCTTAGGCACGATAGCTAATTTAATGGATAATGGACTTCTGAGTGTTTCCCTATGTTGAGAATTATCTCTCAGTCAAATCATGCACTCCAACAAGGCATTCCATGATTACAAACTAATCATACTGATCAACCTGTACCACAGGCATGTCTTTCGTGTTTTGTAATCAACTATTCTACTCCTAGCAATCTTTTCAATTCAATTCTTCAAAACATTAAGGACATATCAGGGATGACTTGTTTCATTTGAGTCAAGCCTAGTAAGTTAGCTCTACAACCCATAATCCTCACTGCCTTGTATCTTCATTATTTGCAGTTGACATTAATAATGGAAAAAACTATGGTCCTCTTCCATAGTTAGTGAAGTCACCAATAAAAGAGGAAGACCATGCGAAAGTAACTCATGTGAACACCTTTCAACGTTGGTTGGGAGGTCAGAAGGTCATGGGTTGGCCTACTCTAGATTTTATGCGTATGTGTTTTACTCAACCCCAACTTTCCTGTAGGCCCAACTAGATTGGAAGTTCGATTTTCCTATAGGCCTGATTTGGGTCATTTTTCACTATTTTAGCCAGTTCTATTCATTCAATGCCAAAAACCAAATACACAGGAAAAAAATTACAAAACAACCCCTTCACATAAAATTTGAGGTTCCACTACATCATCAACTTATGTCATACAAACATCATCTAGACCACATGGCACCTTATGCATGGTGACATGTGTTGGTTGTATTTGGCTCATTAGGCCACACAGAAATGCTGAACTTTCCTGCCATGTGTCCTTCATATTAATAAGTCATGTTGACATCATCTTTCACACTGATGCCTACACATCGCCATGAGCCAATCACATTATACAATTGTTTTCCTGTACTAGATCCCACATAGGTCAGGGGTTGAGGGTTGGAACTTTCTTCTCCTGCCAAACTCTATTGTACAACCCAACCTTCCACTATACCCGACTAGTTAGCTGGTTCTTCATAGGTCAAGGGGTTAGGGTTGAGTCTTTTTTCTCTCACCAAACTCCGTTTCAAAGGCTTGAATCACCTAAGTCCCAACCTTAGTTCAAAATATCCCTAAGTCCTAATCGAAATATATTTTATGTTTGCCAACTTCAACTGGATGTAACTCTTGATCTAGAAGGTCTTTTCCAGACTTCATCACACCATTGGAAAGCTCTTCTAAAACACTTCCTAAATATTCCATTTTCAGGAGAACTAAGTAACAATTGATATCTTAAGACATAATCTCATCCAAAGTCTAGGACTCCCCAGCCATAAGAGCCATATTTTTATGGCTTCTCCACTAAGCATGAAACTCTTATGATAATCTGTAGAGTACTGCACCAACCATGAGACTCCCCTTGAATAAAATTTTCTTCATTAGAAACATCTACTACCTCTGACATCAATACTAGTCTCATTTGCATCAATGCCAACATATCAAGTTCCACCAACCATTCAAACAATGCTAGATGCTCAACAATCTATGCAAAAAGTTCCAAACACTGGATTTAGAAAGGTAGCAATTGATAAGCTCTTGATTATATCACGTTGATCATATAGAAGGTTGAGCCTAATGTAAACGTGCTAAGAACTTTCGCACCATTCACAAGTATACGCATATGATGTGACTATGGATGAGAGTGCAGGGATAAACATAACCTGAGCATGAAACCTAAAAAGAGAGGTCTATTGTGTAACATAAGAAATTAGATCTGGATCAGAGGAGAATTGTGGATATTTAGTCAGCGAAATATAGAATAAAAGGCACAATGAGAGTACTGTGTGTGAAAAAAGTGTGACACATTGATCTGGTCTAGGATATTTTGTGTGAAAATTCCATGGGTTAATACCATGGATTGATGCCCGTGTGGTAAATAAAGGGCCAAAAACTATAAAAGTAGAGGAAAACACTTTAAGAGGTAGCTTAATCCATGAAGTTTAAAAATACAATAAGCCAAAGGAAGAAGATGAAAGTTAATTAAGGATAATGGATTAGTCCAAGTGTGGAGGGTGAAATTTCAATAAATAGAATGCTCTAGTGAACCAAAAAGAAAAATCAACATAGGAAGAGAGAATAATGGAAATAGTTACAAGAGACGTAAAGCAAGGCTTTGAATACATATAAATGTAGATATGAGTTGTAGATGAACCTAAGAGTATAAGGGATCATGAGATAAGAATGGGATAAGAAAGATTAGAGTCAGTAATGAGGAGAACAAAATAGGGAAAATTGCATAGTTGAGTTATTGTTGAATATCTAGTTGAAATTAGAGTTGAATAGAGTGTGAGTTGCACATGATAAAATTGGAGCAAAGATTAATGAAGTCAGAATGTCTAAGGTGGAAATAAAGCCTATGGATCTATGCTCAAAAATGGATGAGAAAGGGATATTCTAGGAAACGAATGTTGTTTACTTCACATAAGGGGATAGGAACCTATAAAGTTCAAGGTGATAGAGCCTCCTTCAGGTTGGTGAATGTAAAGTTCATGGGATTGGTGCCTCCTTCAAGTTGGCGCTTGTAAATTTTAGGGGGTCGGTTCCTCTTTTAGGTTGGTTTTGATAAAGTTATGGTGGTTGATGCCTCCTCCAGGTTGGTTCCTACAAAGTTTAGGGGGTTGGCGTTTGTAAATATAGGGGACATGTGTCACCTTCTAGTTGTTTCTAGTAAATTTGATGTAGCAATAGGTTGAAACCTACAAGAATATATTGACATAAGTTTTATAGTTTTCTCGCTTTATGGGTTTCCATGTACATCTGGTGTTATTATGTGTTTATTATATGGCTGACTATTGAATGGTTTGAATTGTTCCATATTGTTAAAATTGTTAAAATCTACCATTATATTGATTCAGCCCCTCTCTCAGTGTAATCATAATTATAACAATTGGTACTAGAGTCAAGTTCCTTTAGGAACAATTTAGCCACTAGAAGGACGTACATCATAAGGGACAATGGCTAATCAAGATTGGCTTTCCCCAATTGGAGAACCATTATTGAATGCATCACGTTATGTAATATATAAGGTAAGAATGCAGGTTTATTTAATAACTCTTGGATTGGATGTATGTATGTAGTAGATGAAAAGAAGAATAAATACAATACAATAGCTAGAAAATCTATCTTGAGTGGATTATCAATTCTATAATTTGATAAAATAAGGCATTGTGAGACTACAAAAGAAATGATATATAAGCCACAATGCATACATGATGAAGGAATCAATAGAGATTGAAGATATTAACTACTCAAACAAAGAAATAAAGGATAAAGGAGATTCCCTTGTCATAAATGCCAAAGTTGTTGATCATCAAAGAAAAATTTGTATCGAGAGGATGAATTTGAAGCTAAAGAATATGTAGCGGAACCCACATGTAAGTTACTATTCTATTTTAATTTTAAGAGAATAGGTCATCTTGTTTTTAAATATTCATATGCAAGTTCAAAAAATGGTATTAATAAAGGAGAACTTGAATTTGAGAGAACAACCTTTGAACAAATTAAGAAAAGTCTTTATTTGTTAGAAAATGATTGTTCATCTAAAGGAGGTAATAGATTTGCTTCTAGTAGTGATGAAGAACGGATTCTACTCATGACTATGGAGGAGAAATTGGATTTAGAGATAGAAGGAGTTGAAAGGAAAATAAGCCATGAGTGTGATTTTTATAGTTCAGTTGGTACAATGATGAAACCCAAAAGAAAGAAGAAAAGGAAGAAGGATATTGAATTAGATGAAGATTAAGAAATGTAATCAAAAGAAAAAGAAGGTTTTAATGAGAAGATATATTTTAGAAGAAAACTTATCTCTACACTAAAGGAGATTAAAAATCTCATAGTAACAAATCAAAGACAAAAGGAATTGCTACAGGACTATGAGAATAAGGAATGGGATTTTGATCAATTAAGGAAAACAATTTTTATCCTCAAGGCCTAGGTAGAAGAATCCAAAATAATGAAAGAAGTGGCAACTGAGAATCTAGTTGAAAAGGGAATACATTGTGAGAAACTAGAATTGAGATTGTTTCCTTGAAAAATTATCTTAAAAAGGAACATGATTAGCTGGAGTTTGGAAGGATTCTTGAAATTTTGGATAATCAAATTACTAGCCAAAATATATTTGTGCATTAAAAAGGGCATCAATTATCATGAAGCTATCAAGGAAGAATCATGTGCAAGTAAATAAAAAATAGAAGAGTCAAAATGTTATGCCAACATGCTTGAAGAAATCAATAATCAGTCAAACCAAGTGAAACATTTAACCAAAAACCAATAGAGAAATGGCCATGTCATCCACACAAATAGAATCAAAGAAGGTGATGATCAAATATAGAAAAGTTAGATCTATACCACTTATCTAAGTTATGGAGAATAAAGTACAAGAAGGATTCAGATAAAGAACCCAACAACTATGCTAAACCGACCAAGGGACTTAAGTGAAATGCAATCAAAGGGAATAATAAAACTAAAAAAAAATAAAGGAAGGTTAATAAGATTGATTTAAACAACTAAAAAAATGAAGTGAAAAAGCAGCAGAAGTGATGCCCCCCTCAAAAGGATAATCAACAAAGAATCAAAATATTTTTTTCTCAAAGGTCGTTTGCTCCTAGGTATCGAAGTCTCTTCCATGGATATTACTTTTCTTGTAATAATTTTGGACATAATGCAATATATTGTAGATGTTATGCACGAAACAAGAATATGTTTAACAATAGTAGCAAGCAAGCATATAGGTTCTCAAAGATCGAATACATAAGCAACAACTCTCGAGGTTATGGTAAAAATACCATTAGAAATCACAATTCTTTTGACCCCTTCTTAGATCATGTTTAATGCTACATATTTAACAATTTTGGATACAATGCAAAAGATTGTAGAAGTTAGTTGTCAGAATTTTTAAAGAAAACAAAATAATACTAACCTACTTAGATTAGGAAGAAGAAATAAGAAGAAAATTGTATTAACAAAAATCAGAGCAAGAACAACAAGAGAAATGTAGCTTAGTTTTATGTGCTAAAGATATATATTTTTAATGGTACATAGACAATGGATTCTCTCATCATTTGAAAGGAGATAAAATAAGATTTCTCTCTCTAAAGGAGGTCAAGGATGCTAATTTTATTCTTAGAGATGATACATCAGCCAAAGTAATGGAAAAGGAAAAGTTATCCTTAACAATAAAAAGAGTAATGTTGAAAATGATCTAGTTGTCAAGGGTTTAAAACACAATATCCTAAGTGTAAGTCAAATGGTTGATAGAGGACATGAAGTAACATTCAACTCTAAAGGATGTAAAATTAAGAAGGAATACTCTCGAAAATTAGTGGAAAAAGTAATGAAGACTTCAAAAAATATATATCTACTAAAATAAAGCAAACACAACAATGAGATATGCAAGGTAATCTCTCCAAATTCTCAATAAAAAGAGAAATACCTAGCTATAGTCCATTACACTATGTGTTATTCACAAGGTGCACTACATAAGACAAAATATTTCCCACTTTAGTGTGACAAGGAACTAGGGCTATAAATGATGCATACATCCATATCAAAGGAAATGAATCAACAAAATTAAGTAAAGGAAATGTAGGTACAGTCTCAATGAAGCAAGAAAGGAAAGGAGTCACCAGGGTGATGGTAGCTATAAGAAAAATACATGAGATAATATAATTTACAATTGCTAAGAACCACATTAACAATTTAGTTTTCATATAGGGACTTAAAATCAAGAGATGAGATAACAAATTTGGTTTTTTCAGGCACCAAATTTATTAATCATAAGTCATGTAATAAAAATAATGAATATTTGTATGTATTGATTATGAGGAATGAGAGAGACAAAAAAGTAAAAAGGAGCCATGCATGACTGAAAGTAGAAATAACCAAATAAATGAAGTGAATGGAAGATGTGTGATCCCAAAAAAAGATAAAAAATAAAAATTAGAGGATAAGTCAAGAAATACATTCACAACCATTCAATATGAACTATTATTGGGCATGGAATTCCCCCAAAGCATGTTTTGGGGCTCAAAGCCCAAGTTTTGAGTGATGTTATGTAAATCTCTATGAATTGTGGGTGCGGAATGTATGTTAGGGTCATAGGGTTGTTTGCCCTAAGTTTGAATGTAATGTTGGCCTACCCATTGTCCACGGACCATGGGATTGTATAAATAGAGCGCGGCTCTAAGTTATAAATATCATCATAGAATACGATGGATAGAAGGAGATAGCGAAGCATAGTGGAAAAATCTAAGTGTGTCTTGGGTTGTAGTAGTAGGAAGAGGCTTTGCAGCTGAGTGCGCAGAGGCCTAGTAGAGTCCACATCTGAGTGCGTGGACCCCTGCAGCTGAGTGCGCAGGGTAGAGTTGAGTTTGTAACCGAAGAAAAGATTAATAAAGAAAATTTTTGTTACAAATTTTGTGCATCTGATGAGCCTCATAATGGGTAATCATATGGGCTCAATCTACCGCCTAACCAAGTAAAATCAACCATTCTCTTAGATTATTGTATCATTTTCTGATTATATTGATGCTTATAGAGTGAGTTGAGTTAGTTATGGCGTCATGTGGTCCAACATGTATTTAATGCAGATTATTGATGGATTTCGAGGTCAAAGCAAAGGATCCAGTGGTCAAATGGCAGCAATAACTCGAAGTAGATAGAGGAGAGGACTTATAGGAGGGAATTCCCCTCATTTATTAAGCCTCACTTCGAATTCCCCTTCATTCAACTCAGAATACAAGCAGCTGAATCATGCACTAGAAGGCAGCCGAGCAAGTGGAGGATGATTGAGAGCTATCTCAAGTTTTGGGAGCGAAGCCTCCCTGATTTTAAGGAAGCTATTGGTAGCTTCAGATGTATAAGTAGAGAGGCCTAGGGCCTCACTAGGGTTGGATTTTTGCTTATGTAAACTCTACTCAAATTTCAAGCTTATTATTTTGTGTCAGTTTCATGTAATATGGCTATTTTTTGATAATGAAGATGGAATCCTTTTTGAGCTAGCACCAAGTTACCTTAGAGGGCTGAAGCTCTTGGGTTAGGGTCCAATCCAAGTAGCTAAGCTTATCTTTACTTGTATTTGTATGCTTTACTTTAGTTTGTAGATTAATTTTCTGTTAGGTGTATTTCTTTTAAGGTTAAGAATAGGTTTCTTTCGATGATTTAGTAGTTTGCTTCCATTTTTTCTTTTTGTAGCATGTTAAGCAGTGATCAAAAAATATTCAAAATCCTATAAATAGTGCCTTGGTCTCTCTTCCTCCCTCTGGGACCATGATTTGAGGCAAAGAATCTCTTTTTGCCCCAAAAACAGAGATTTTTCCTCACTCATAGGACTTCTAGTGTTTACAACTTTTTAGTAGGTTGATAGTCCAGTTTTGCTTTGCTTCAAATCTCCTTTATCATGTTCACTTCCTGTTTTCCAATAGTCCTCATTCATGCTTTCCTTTCTTGCAGCATTTCTGAGCATTTCCTTTCATAGATCATAGTTTAGACCATTTTAATGCAAAACTCTACTTTCCCGAGATGCACTCATTTCAATGGTTGCTTGATTTTCTTGGTTGAATGTCAGTTTCTATGTAGCAGATCTCTTCCATAGTAAGCCAACTTACTAGAAATCACACTCTCCATCTGATCCATGCCCTATATGTCTCCTAAACCTCACCTCAATTCTCCCCTAGTTTCCTTCGTTTGTTTTCATAGAACTTCTTCCTCTCTCCTTGAGCAAACCCAATCATCTTTCTCTCTTCCGGTGATTTACGGTAGACCTTAGGTTCCCTAACACCTCATTCCAACCTTCATACACCTTTTCCACCCACACTCACACCCTCAAAATAGTGGAAATTTCTCTCGGCCTCCTGCTATAGGCCTCCTATAGTTTCCTTATGTCCTCTTGTAGTTTTTCCTATAAGCTTTCTTTGGAAGGCCGAGTTTAGGAAAATCCTCTAGAAGGCCACCTAAGACCTCCTAGGACCCATCCACACAATATTACATCCTTCCAAGCTCCAAAACCACCCTTTAATGCCACCTGTTCACTGCTACACTTACACACAATAAATTAGATGCATGTCAAATTCACATAAAAATACATAAAAATCCAAAAATATTTTTTTTGTTCATTTACTTCCAGAAATAGCATGGTTAGATGTTGTTTGCTTTCTTGATTAGGTAATGGAATTACTTCATGGTTTTCATAGTGTTTTTGGCAAAAGTTGAATTAGCTTGTTAATTAGGGTTTACTAGGTCTTTCTTTACATTACAGTCTTTTCCCTTTCTGCAATTAGAAGAACTTATGTAGAAGTAATATTTCTTTCTTTCATCACACATAGAGCTTCTTCTGAGATCTATAGAAGTTGGCTTGAGCTCCAAGTGATCTTCTGCTGGTTGACCAAGTGACAACCTGCAGTGCGAACTAGTACTTGTGCATATAGCACCAACGCTTCAAAGTTTGTTACGAATTACCGGGATGATGAAAGTAAAGTTGGCAGCCCAGGAGTTGTAGTATTCTTGCTGCACTACTAGCGCTCACCACTTTTTGACACTGTTGCTGGGGAAGCGTCAGAGTATTCTGTGATTACTACTTTCTTCTATTTCGTATTGCAACATTCTGCTAATAGTTTATTTTGGCAAAAGTAGACTAGTCATTTCGTTTCTTTCAAGTTTTGCATTTCTTTTCTTTCCTTTCCATTTCTGCAAATTTCATTTCGGAAAATGTAGACTAGTCACTTTTTTTCTTTCAGCTCCACATTTCCTTGCTTTCTTTTTCAATTCTATGAATTTCCATTCAGTAAGTTCATTTCAGCTAGTTGCAATTTGTTTTATCAATTTCAGTTTGTGTAGGTACTATGAGTGTGGGGAAAATAAACAAAAAAAACCAACCAAAAATATTTCGTTTCATGCCTCGCAGGAATAGAGATAACTCAGGAAAACTTTTGCCCAACACCCCCATTGCTTCACACAGCCAACCTTCTCTCTTCTTCTATGGATGTGATCAAGAAGAACGCTTAGGTGAATAGTTAGACATATTTGAAGAACCTATAGGGAAAGAAGAAGAATAAAACATTCCTCTAGAGCCAATGGCTGAAAATAGAAATGCTAGGGGGAATTGAGAGAGAATAGAGGGTACCTTTCCCATTTGGGAGACCAATGGTGACATTAAAATGAAGAATATAAGCCCTTCATCCCTACCTCATTTCCATGGTCTAACTATAGAAGATCCTGACACATTCTTGTTAAAGTTTGTTGTCATCTGTCGAACTTATGACTATGCAGAAGACGAGAAAAAGTTGAAACTATTCCCTTCTACTCTCAAGGATGCAACATTGCACTGGTTCATGGGATTACCTGGAAATAACATCAACTTGGGCTTAGATGAAGAAAGCCTTTAACAACAGGTATTGATATTATTGTACACCAAAAGATACTAAAGAAGAAATCTTTCGAATGACCATGGGAAGTGTTGAGTCCCTAGAAGACTATGAAGAGAGGTTCCAACTTATTTACAAAAGGGTCGAGTGTACACTTGACCCTAAGTCTTTGAAGTTGGTCCTTCTTAGGGGAATTCAGGAAGAGCTTTTAGACACCCTCCATCTACTGGACGAGGGAGACATCTACCAACTATCCTATGAGGACATAAAGACTATTTTTAGAAACCATTCTAGAGAAGCCAAGAAGAAAGGTAGGGGGAGTCAACCCATAGCCAATGCCTCTTCTTCCAATTCATCCATTAAAGGTGAAATTGGAAACATGTTGGAAGACTTCAAGAGTGAGATGCTGCAGACTCTTTCCATGCAAATGGATACATTACATATCAAAAGAAAACAAGAGGAAGCAAAGAGGGCTTTTGCCATTTTTTTCCCTAGATGCACCAGGAGGTATCCTAGGAATGAATTCCCATTGAGCTCTATAGAGGTTTGTTTAGTCTATGAAGAAAATCATTCTACAGATAAGTTCCTTCCTTGCCATAACTTAAAGTTGTGTACCAAGGGGCCGAAGGAGTCACCGAACATATCTATTACATAAACCAAAGGAGGCTACATAGACCTAGACCATAATAGCAGGGGATGCAAGGGATCTCAAGCATACTACAACCCCAACCAAGTCCCCTCCATACCTTCTTGGGACCCCCTTGCTCATCCTTCCTGGTTCATGCCTCCTCCTTGGTCCTTCACCTCTCAATATCATGCTCAATGTTGGCTTATATGGGCCTGACCTAGGTTCGGAAGAATTATTTAGTCAAGCAAATCCAATAGCTACCAACCCTTTCAGCAATAGCCCATGAAGTGAAGACTGAGGTCTCACCAGAGGTAGCAGGGGAGGGTGCTAGAACTAGGTTTTCACACCCTTGGCATGTCTGGATGTGGTTTGGAGGGTTCACGCTCTATTCTACAACTTCCCACTGTGCTATATTCGCACAGATCCTTCATACCCCACGCAGTCTACAGACCTAATCTAGTGGATGAAGTATTTCAATGCAGATCTAATTTTAATGTGGTGTTTAAGCAATCATTTATTACTTTCGCATATTAAGATTAAACCCGATTCACAAGTATTCAATAATCATATGCGCAGAGATCAAGATAGTTTCATCAACCATAAAAGAGAAGAGTTGCGATAATTCAAATTTAACATGAAATTAAGAAGAAACTTATCTTTATTTCCACTTATCTCCCTTACATCCAGATCTGCCTTGTGCAGTCAGCTGCAGGGGTCCACGCACACAGCTGCAGACTCTTCCAGGCCTTTGCACACACAACTATAAAGCCTCTATCCTCTATCCAAACCCCTGACTCGGACTTACAGATGCTTTCAGAATGCTCTTCTCAGACACCCATTACATATCAGATCTCAAAATCATACCAAAACTTCGCTATTCTACCCATAAAGCCTTGCTCTATTTATACCTTTCTATGGACCGCAATCCACGGGTGGGCCGACTCAGCTTACATTTATTTACATTCTTTTTGGGCAGACTACCCTTTTGACTTTGACTTATTACAACTCGTGCTATGTGCATCTCGTAGAGTTTTTACCCTTCTCTTACCCAAAATTGCGGGCTTCATGCCCCATACCCATTGCACGAGGATTCCGCTACCCAACATTCCCCCCAACACAGTCATCATGACTCGTCTCGAGTCACTCAGCAGGTGCGTCCAACTTTGTGCAGAGATAGGTCAGCAGCTTCTGTGTGTCGCTTGTGCTAGCAGCAAACTCTTCCATCATGCACTGCATCCGTTCCATGTGTGTCACTGACACCTTAGTCCCTGTCTCTGATGTCTCCATAGTGGCATACTCAGCCTGCATGTTAGCTACCTTGTGTTCTATGGTGGTTGAAACTGCAAATGCCTTGTCCAACCACAGCTGCAGATGGGCTTTAACCACTGATTCCTTTTGTCTAGCAGAATCGGCTTGGATTTTCATGTCCTGCACCTCTCGCATCTTAGCCAAGCGTTGTGTGATAGCAATGGTCTGTGCAGTCCCTCTAAGATAATTGTAAGCATGCTGGAGCTCCCGGGCCTCAAATTCCAATCGACAAAGTGTTGGATCCTCCTAAAGGGTGGTAAGCGTAAAAATTGACTGAGTTAGTAGCTTAGTACATTCCGCCATTGACCGTTTGAGCATCGCGTGCCCCATAGTAATATTGTCCCTGCGTTGCTCTAGGATCTCTAGTGGCGTCGATGGTGGGACTTGTAGTTTTAAGTTTTTGATCTATGAGCTGAGCTCTAGCTGGATTCACGTGGCCTCCTCCTTTGCATTTTAGAACCCAATGGCCATTTTATGGATTTCTGTCTCAATAGGCAAGTCCTCCACAATTTCTAACTATTGGGCACTTGAGCAAGCTTCGGCTACTAGTTTCTCCACCTGCTTCTTTTGTGTGATTGCTTCACTGCGTTGGAGGTGCAGCTGCTCGATATTAATTTTTTGCTCCTAGAGTACTTGTTTGGTGCAACCAGCCCTGGCGCGAAGTTCGATGGTGGCATTGTCGTGGAGCTATTGCAAGCTTTCGCGTGGTATAGCAACCACATTTAACCTGAGCCCTGTAATTCATCCTAGTACAACTCGGTACTCCTCATTGGTCATGGTAAATGCTTCTATGGGAATCAGAACAGACTGAACTATCTGGGCTTTTAACAATGTTGCCGTAGGTGGCAATCCAAAACCCTCTAAAGTGGTGTTGATGCCTACTGGTGCGATTCTTGTGCCAAGTTCTTGTAGCTGCGTATGGAGTTCCCCCAACACAATTTGCTGCTCTGTGATGGCCTCATCGACTACCTCTCAAGTGGCATCTCAAATTATCTTCAAAATGTTAATTAAGTCTCCCTTGGTTAACGTGGTCACTCCGCTATCTGTTTTAGATGCCTTGGCCATTTTTCGTGGCTTCAGCCACTCTGATGTTGTTGGTCACTTCAAAGGTGAATCTGTGCCAATTGTTGGTGATTCATTTGTGACCATCTTAGGGTGTGCCTTTCGACTAGCCTTGTCCATTGTTGACACTGCCCCTCTTGGTGGTGTCTTTCCCGCTACCACCAAAGCCACTTCCCATGCTACCTTAACTTTCGTGGTGAGCTATTTGTTGCGCTTTTGTTGCACAACCTGCTTATCTTCCTCCTTTTTTTGCCTGATAGCAGCCTCGTTGCACTCTACCACCTATAGTCTAGGCCATGCCAATGGCCAAGTATCCACAATCCCATCAACCACATCATTAATGGCAATGAATCAGAGTGAGTTCCATGTCTATGTCGGGTCCTTATGTGCCCTGATGTGGATGCGATGCATGTCTGCTTTAAATTTGGCAATATGTTTCATGGTTTCATAAATCCCATTGGACAGGGGGGTAGCTCATTAATACATTGACGTACATTGGCATCCATCAGTACCCAAAAGATTTTGATGTTTCGGATTCATCTCGCTTCTCTCATCACCAGTCCGAGTCCAGGACAGGAAATTGGCTTTTTGTGGGTAAGTTGGTGGCAACCAACATGATGGACAGGAGCAACCATGCATAATGGAAAGTTTTGCCTTCCTCCTGTACTTCGTGGCAGTTGGTTAGAAATTCTTCACAAAGGAACTAGGACCAACTGAACTGTATGCGGGCTGCGCATTCTTCAGTGAGTGCAAGAATGACTGCAAGAACCTCAGTGCTACAAAATTTCCTCATTACCTTCCCTACCAGCAATTGAGTGACGATGTAGACTGCTTTATCTGAGATACTATCAATGACGTACCCCACTGCCCCTTTGCAAGCTAATACTTCTTTTTTAGGCATTCTATCATCACGACATCATTACTTTTATCAGTGATTTCTTGAGTGTCTCTCTCATTCCAAGGGAGGTGCGAAACTTGATGAACAAGTTCAACTATGATACTAACAGGTTTACCGACCCATAATATTTACTCATGAATTAATCAGAGCAACTACTTTATAACCAACATGGCTATTGGAAGCTGAAGGAAGTGGGGAATCGACAAGAGACAGAGGAACCCAACTTTTTCCACCTTCCGCAAACAATCCTTGGGCTGTAGCGCTGTCACCGTTCCCTCTACAGTTAGCTCCATTAGTGCGTCCATTGCTAGGTGTGGAATTTTTTTGTATCCGCAAGGTAACAATCTTCGAATTTCATTTCCGCCACACAAAAAACAAC
The DNA here is from genome assembly GCA_000404065.3 of Pinus taeda. Taxonomy (NCBI): domain Eukaryota; kingdom Viridiplantae; phylum Streptophyta; class Pinopsida; order Pinales; family Pinaceae; genus Pinus; species Pinus taeda. The sequence goes on from APFE030755694.1 coordinate 18,831, forward strand.
CGAGTTTTATACTGGGAGAACTTTTGGTAGAGCCAGGGTAGCAATGACAGTGTCAACCTCATCTAGGTTTGTAGGTACCTTCGCCTTCCCCTTGCTTGGAGGCACATACTTGGGTCATCACACATGTTGTATAGGATCCTCCTCCTGGTTCACTTCTCCGACATATGTGGGAGAGTCTTCGATTTCCTCATCACTGTCAATAGTAACAGTTTTACCCTTTTCCTCCATTGTGAATTTGCCAAACTGTAGGTTTCGCGACAAACTTCTTACTGATTCTGGGATCTGAGGGTCCTTCCTAGTGCTCGGTGTCTGAGGCAATTTAGGGAGCTTGAATATTTGTGGTGAAGCTTGCTGTGGGTTATCAGAGGTAGGATTGTGTGCTTTGAGGATTGCTTCTTGGTAGTGCTCTGGCAATGCCTTAAACCACAGACTTTCTTCGAATTTCTTGTCACTCATTGTTATCGGGAAATCTAGTGTCTATGCAGAGCTGCTAGTCCCACTAAGATGGGTAGCTACCTTAGAAACAAACAAACTAAATCCACTTCCATTTTCCTTTATGAGAAGTAGATAGGAGAAGAGCGAAGAATACCAACCTCAATCTTTCACTTAGTTCCTTGCTTGTTCCTTCTCCCATCTGATAGATCTTTGCCACTCCTTCCTTGATTACCCACTTCAAAGAGTACTCGTAAAGTCAAAGTAGCATAATACCTTCAAAGTACAGAGATCTACAATCATAAACAATATAGGACCAGATATATATTGACAACACAAATGCATATATCATCAAACATACAAGGATGTGGAGGAAAACTTGAATAGCTTTATTGATATAAAGATTAGAAGAGAGGA
>APFE030755696.1:0-35231 GCA_000404065.3 Pinus taeda
CCTTATTTATGTCATGGGATCACATCATAGTCAAGAGTCAATAAAGCCCATATTAATATTTGTAAGTGGTTAACCCGCAATTAATGACGAGACCACAGTTAGTTGCAAATGGGTGCTAGTATTAGATAAAGGGTAAATGGGCGATAGTATTAGATAAAGGGTAAATGGGCGGTAGTATTAGATAGACGGTATTAATAAAACCCATGGTATTGGCCCGTGGTATTGCATGTATGAGTCATATATAAAGGATAGAGACTCCCTACGAGGAGTATCGTGTCTTGTTTTGTAATCGAGCTCTGCTCTATTGGAGGTTGCCCCCTCGAAGAGGCCTGTGAACATTTCTCTCTGAGTAATAAAATCATTGCTATTTTGTGCTCTGGGTATATTTTCTTCGCATATTCTGTGTTCTGGGTATCTTTTCTTCGCATATTCTCTGTTCGGTATTACTTTGCAGGTTAATAAGCATAACAGCCTTTCCCTTACGAAATATCACATCATAGCCACACTCCTCCAACATGGCAAAAAAAACCAAGATCTTCTTCAAACCTGGAACATACATTAAATAGTTTAATGTGAGCGAAGAACTAGACTCCCTCTAAAAGGTAAAAATACCAATTTCGATCACACTATACCTACTATCATCTCCCATATCGATGTGCATCTAGAGATCCTTCTCCTCCAAGTCACTGAAGAACTCTTTGTTTCTGGTCATATGGAATGAGGATCCATTATCCTAGTACCACACACTACCCATCACCGATGTCACCATGCAAGACATGAGGGTGAAATCTAGTTCGAATTATGAAGCAAGAGCTTCACCTGCCACTCCTTTTGAGGGTTTTTTACTGGCCTTCTTATGCAAACACTTTGTGGCGTAGTATCCCAGCTGAAGATAGTGAAAACATTTAATTTTTGACATGCCTTTCTTGCCACCCTGACTGGAATCTGATTTGGAATGGGATGACTTCTCCTTCCATTTCTTCACCTTTCCATCTAAGGCACATCTCTCCTCATCATCATGCTTGGATGAGGATCCATCTCTGGTGTTTCACCGAATCTCATCCTGTACCAAGCTAGACCACAATCGCTCCTACTTCGGTAGCTTCTCCCTCCCATTAACTAAGTCTTGGTAGCTATACTAGCTCTTGGGAAATTTTAGAAGTGTTAGTCTCACCAGGTCGTCTTCTTCAACACCGACACTTCCAAGCTCATCCCTAAATTGGGTGAAGTTGGTCAAGTACTTGAGTATTTTATCGCCCTTCTCCATCTTGATATTTCTAATCTTGTCCTTCAGTGCCAACTTCATGTCGTCACTATTGTTTTGAAACAGGTTCGTCAAGGCCTTCCACATTGAAAATGGAATTTCCTTACTATGGATATTCGAGACAATATGATCTCGAACTCCTTCTATGATAATCCTTCTCACCTTTACCACACACTTTCTCCATTTTTCCATATCTTTAGCTTCAGATGTTGGAGGCTTCAGGATATCATTATCTATGAATTCCTTCAGCCCGTTTTCTTCCAACACTGCCTCCATCATGTCCTTCCAAGCTATGTAATTTTAGATACCCTCAAGGGCATACTCAAGTCTCAATTCGTAGAATGACATCTTGCTGGATCTGATGTATGATACTGAATATTCGATTTCTCCTATAAAATAAACTGATATTCTCCTTCTCTATAGTGATCTCAACTCTGTTACCATGTAGAATTTTCTTGTAGATTCAAATTGAATATTGTAATATGCTAAAACAATTGACTTGAATCAACTCTACTAATTAGCAAAAACAAAAATTGATCGTTGAAATCACGAAGCAAAAAAGGAAGAATTTCAATCACACATAACACATTAATTTTATGGGGAAATCCACACCTAAAAAAATCTACTGTCTATATATTACATTAATCAAAATATCTAAGAATAAAATACAATGCCTTTTCAACCTGAATAATCTCTTCACAAGTACAATCTATCTCACTGCTTCATAAATTAGCTCAAGCCAATACTTCGCTAAATTTGCTACCTGCTAAGCTCCTATTTCCACTTGTTGTTTCCTAGGGAATTAGCCCATATTTGATTGGGAAATTCCTAATCCGTAGCTATGCAATACGTCCATAGGCCTTCCTCTGATAGCATGCTCCATTGGTTTAATTGAGAAGATTTTACAACTAATAGTACATTGTCCTTGAAATCTAATCTCAACTGGGTCTTTCAATGAACTGACATGCATGAGTTATTTATGAGTGAATTATCAGATATATGATTGATCACTACATGTGAATTAAATCCAATTTATTTCACTTAACCTCTCACTAGTTCCTCCATTAGTTAGAACTAGTTTAACTAAATTTAATTCAGCTAAACTAAATTAAATAATTACAACTCAATCATAACTCAACCTGGGCCCCTAAATTTTAGGGATCACTCTACATGACTCTAAATAGATTCCCAACTTGAGTTTACTGAGCCAACTAAGTCAACTTAACTTAGTTAACTGTTTTTTTTTTGTTGATAAGTGAGTGAATCCTGAAAATCACACTTATCCTGTGGATGAGAGGTCACGACTCAGGGGCATCTAAGCCATCAAAGTCACCCAAGGACAGCACCCGGCCTGAGCCACACTAGCGGAAACCATGCTAGATTTTTGGTATCTGCGAGACTAGAATCAGTGACCTTTGCATACGGAGCGCCTTAATAATGCGCTCCTTCACCAATTGTTCTAGATCTCTTTGATAAAAGGTGAGTGGGCTTGACCGAGGCAAGTCACTCCTCGCGACTAGTCAACGCCCTCGCTCAGGTTTGAGCACAAGACCTCACCGTATTTACGAGTTCAACTTTACCAACAGCCGCCTCCGCCGACCTTTTAACTTAGTTAACTGTTACAAGTTGCTATGAGAATCAAAATTACAATTTAATTCCTAATTTAATTCAAGGAAAAACTAAATTAGGATTTTTTCTTGTTGCATTTTTCAACAATGTGGGAGCATCATTTAAATCTTTATTTCCCTAACTATTATAAGATCAAGAGTTCTCTAGAATTTTTTAAGTAGTATGTGTTGGTTTCATTCATATATTGTGTAATGTAATGAACGTATAAGGACTTGAAATCCTTTAGTGATAGTGGATATATTCAAGAGATTAGGTTTGATTTTTTCTAGGAACATAGGAAATAAATCGTTTTTTTATGTCCTGGTAATTCCTCATTATTTGTATAAATATTATTGTTTTGAATTGAATAGAGGTGCAAAATGAAAGATTGAATTGTATAATAATTTATGAGAAGTAGTCAACATCATATAGAATCAAAGCGATGATAAAAAGAGAAGTGAAAATATAAATTTTAAGTTAGGTTTCTATTAAATGTAAAAACATATTGATTTCATGTAGGGACTCATGGTTTCTCAAGAATGGATTTGAAAGAAACTAGGTTTTTAAATAATTCAACATGAAATAGGACTATATATTTTGATCCTGATGGTGATCTTAATGGATAAGAAGATGACGATGGCACAATGAAATACTAGGCAACAATGATCAAGGTAATATGTTGAAAAGAGAGTCTTTTCATGGCTCATTTATTGCATTTGTTTGGTGATCATGTAATAGTGAACCAAGAAATCCAATATCAATATGAGGGGAAAAGGGCATGAAGATGTTTAATATTTTACTTTTGAACCATCCAAGATATATATGTATGTCTAGTAAGCCATAAACATTTCTAGCAATGGTTTTGTTGAAGCTATAGAAGCAACTCGTGTTGAAGAGTTCTAAAATGAAAGAGATAGAATTTTAGTGGAAATGATCTTACACTAATGTCAATGAGAATAATGATGCCATCGAAGAAGGTTTAGTTGCAAATAAAATATTGCTTGACTGAAACAATGATCCATTGGGAAAAATAGGAGAATTTTTTATAAACTATGACGAGGGGAGTGAAGTATGATGAGGATGGTCTTAGAAAATACATGTGTGATAATGGTATCAAATTATGATAATTAAATCACCATGAAAGGCTGCATGAGAAATATAAATTGGTGGAAGTGATTGGAGCATTCAGAAAAGGATTTGGACCCAAAAAAAATTAAAAAAAAAATTGACTTGAAGTTGGCCATCGACCCCCCTGAGAAACCGGATGACAATGATTGTTGATATCAAAAATTGGACTTGAGTTTGAAATTAGGAGGATATGCACACATGTGGAGATCGAGTAACTTACATAGAGTAGGGTTATGACGAAGGCTACAATTAATTTGATGATGCAGATCTTTTCTCTAGACTGAAAAGCAAGGACATGCTGCATTGGAGCATAATACTCAAAAGGAAAGTAAATTTTCATTTATTTTCATGGAAAAGTATAATGATAAAATTTTTTGTGGAAACACAATTCCTTCCCATATAAAAAGTGACAAAGTATGGCCTTGAAGTATTCCCTAGAATTGCTTTGGCTTGGACAAGAGAACGTCTTCCTCAAATGTAAGGAAATAGGTTAACGTCCCAAGACCCAGAGGCATTTCGTAGGAGTGAAATCCTGCCCCCTTATGGACCACCAGTAGGTCATTCCAAGTGTCGTGGTTTTCATATGGATGTTTCTTATGTCTTATCCAATAATAGTTTATATAATATCTATGGATGCTTGTTATGATTTATTGGGTAGACTATGGGAATTTGATAAGAAAGAAAATCATTATGGATAGAAAAATATAAGTACATATGAAAAGGATGTTGAGAAAAACACATTGCTACCATTAAAAAACGAAGATGTAGTGGTAGAGATCAAATATCAAGACTAGTGTTGATAATGAGCAAGAAGGAGTGTTTGAATCAGGGTAAAGAAGATGAAATGAGATATTAATTGACTTTAAATCCAAATTCAGTTGTTACAAACATTAAGGTAATTGATTTTCCTTCTAAAAATCAAATTTTGTTAAATCAACATGAGCATATTGTGACTAATGAATTGTCCATTAAAGTGGTCATGAGAATAGGGATAGATCATCTAGTGACATCTACTACATAAGATAATTTTTATAAATAGATTATGATGGAAATCAATAATGAAGAAATTGTAACAAGTGAACCATGGGAGAATGGAGAGAGAAATTATTTTGGGAAACAAGACGAGATTTTTTTATGAGAAATATCAAATTGGTGTTAAAAATGGTATGAATAACGATCGTTGTGAGAAAGTTATGGAAGAGAGTATTTGTGAATCTAAGAAAGGAGAAGTAAAAATAAGCAAAATAAGTACAATATCATGCATATGAGGCAAAAAATGAGATAGTGTACCATACATATGTGGATGAAAGGAAGGAAAGATATAAAAATAAGAAGACAATTTTATTTTAAGTTATCCTAATAGTTATTCTAATGGCTAAGGATGGGCTTCAAAAGCCTAATAAATAAAATGTTTTATTTAACATGTTTGTTTCATGTGTAGGTGTAATTAAAAAGAGAAAAACAAATTGAAGATGGACACTAAATAAATGAATCATGAGAAGACTTCAATTATAGAATAAATTGTTGTGTTTTTGTAATGATTGATTTCAACAAGAAATTGAGTTTTCAAATGAAAAAGCTAAAGTACAATTGAGAAGCAAAGCATGGCTACATCTGGCAAATGGACCTTGGGATTGAGGATTAAAATATTTGAAGAAAGAATTTTATTTTGTAAATGAAATTAAATTTATTTGAGACTTCTGAGTGCACGCAACAACAATGAAGAATTCATGGAAAAGATTCCATAAAAAAATTTGGTTCCTAGGAATTTGGTGGATGAGTATCATTTAAATCTTTATTTCCCTAAGTGTTATAAGGTCTAGAGTTATCTACAATGATTTAAGTAGGATGAGTTGGTTTTATTCATATATCATGTAATGCAATGAATGTATAAAGTACCCATATAGTTGAGGGAGTTGAATATGTTAGGGATAATGGAGATATTTAAGGGATTGGGTTTATTATTTTATAGGAATGGAGGATATAAACCATTCTTTCATGTTTCAAGCATTTCCTATTTATTTATATAAATACTATTGTTGTGAATTGAATGGGTATATAATTGAAAGATTGAATTATATAATTATTTAGGAAGGGTGGTTAACATCATGTAGTCAGTCACTTTGAAGACATTGGATAAATGCTCTAATTCTTGTTATAGATGGTCATGGTCCAAGAACTTGATGGCCTTTGTTACCAAAGAATTTATTATGCCAAGTTTATGTGTGAGATAGTGATGTGAATCAACAAGCAATTATTTGTCCAAATTTGTTTTCCTTCTATAAACATAGTAAGGACCAGGAGGTAAGGATCCATCATTATTCCTTGTTATAAGAACATCCAAGAACGATATATGATTTCTTTTGTTCTATTTCCATTGTAAAGTTTAGGTGATTGGATCCAATGCTTAGATTGTTGAAGAATTCTTCCATGCCTTGTTTTCCATGTGGTCAATTGAAGTCGGTGCCATCAACAAACCTTTTCCACCCTTTAGGTTTAAGTGGAAAGGATTCCATAGTAGTGCTTTCAAAATTTTCCATGTATATATTAGGCACTAATGGAAAGGGGTGATCCCATTGCAATTCCTTCAATTTGTTCATAGAATTCTCCTTTGAAGTTGAAAAAGGTTTATTCTAAACAAGTGTCTAATAATTTTGCAATTTCATCATCTATTATATCTTTGATGATCAAAATTACTTCATTTTTGAAATTTTTTTAACAGTGATACACATCAAAGCTCACCAAAAAAATTTCCTTTAATTTTAAGATATTTCATTTTAAGATATTTCAATTAAGAAACCATATGAGTAGAATATAATGATTAACTATGTCTTATTAAGAAACCATAGAACTTAATAACCATAAAACCATATAGGTAGAATATAACGATTGGCCATGTCTTATTAAAAGATCATATGAGTATAATCTAATAATTGGATATGTCTTGCTAAATGTTTATTGACAATGTCTTATTAAATGCTTAAACTGGTTCGCAAATGTTTTTGACAAATAATACTATATTAACAATAGGTCTAATGTGTACACCTTCTTTATAAAGTAGGCCATAAACTTGGCATACATCTTGGCAGTTATTGCTCTTCCCATGGAACGTGCGCATACCTGTCTTGGTTAAACAACCACTCTAACTGGGAGGTCTTTAACTGTGTTTTCAATCACACATAATTTTTTATCAATACAATTTATTTTTATTTTCTTAGACATATTCTTTATTTTGAAGAGTATGCCTATCCTAGTACACCACGCACCACTGATGTGGATTTGCTAATATATTTTCAATCCCACCTAATTTTTTATCAATATTATTTATTTTAAATTTTTTATACATATTATTTATTTTGAATAGTATGCCTATACTGGTACACCAAATCGAAGTAAACCGTTTACATCATGAATCCATCCACGAGAGAATATTATATTTAACAAGTAAGCGTGCAAGTGGAAAAATCTCATTTTTATTTCTCTTGTTTTGTGTTCAGTTTAGTTCACATAGATAATTTTAATGTAGATGTTTCAAATCATAAGTATGGTTCATGGTTGTCTCTTTCAAGACAAAAAATTTCCTATTGAAAATTAACCACATTTAATAATTCAAAAATTCCATTAAAATTATTCATATAATGAATCTGAAGTAAAAACCAACATAATTTAACTTACTGACACATCAATTTTGAAATTGTTTTGTGTTACCAATTTTGAAATTGCTTTGTGTCATATTAACTTACTGAAATATCAATTCTAAAACATTATTTCAATATATATTTTATTGTAAAAAAATCGCTAGAAAAGTGACATAAACATTCATCTATCACTATTTTATTAAATGCTTTACCATATTATATGATATGATATAATGTGTAATACTATCCGTCCATTATCAAAATGCAACGATTTAAACAACTACATCCTAATATAATTTACACAATCTTTAAAATGTTGTTTCCTATATCTTTTAAGAATGTCCATGCTCATATATTATGAACATTCATTTGTATATGAGACATTACCGCCTACTAATCATTGACCTATGTCATTTATGAATTAGAAGTAATGTGTGAGAGCCTTTGGGCATTTGTAATCGGTGGATTCCAATATATCAACTTCCTTCATTAAGAAAACTATGTTGGTCATAAACAGACTTGAGTTGCCATGAGGGAAGGTAACAAGAAGAACTTGCAACATTAAGCATACGCAAGCAAAGTAACTTATAACGGAAACAGACCATGTCTTACCTTGATATTGATCCGGGAGAAGAACTGCAGTGTTATGGCTGGAGTAGATGCTATAGACTTAGAAATTCGAGGTTGCATATGTACTACAGATGCAAGGTTGTATATATTTTTAGTTTTTCTATGAAATATATATTAGTTTAGATCTATTTAATTTTGAATTTATCAATTTAGAATGAAAAGAAATTTCATCTATTTAAAAATTTGGAATATTCAAAATTAAAATCAATTTAAATCGATTAAAATTAATAATATTCTTATTAAATTTTATAATTAAAAAAATTCTACTGATATTTTTACATTATGTTATCACTCAACTAATTGAAAAAATCCATTTAGCTTAAGATCCCTTTTGACATTATAAATCTCCTGCATCACTGAAACAAGGGCAACTCCATAGCAGTATGCTGATATGCCCATATTATAACATAGTATATCCTTGCAGCCATAAATGCTATACAGTTTAAAATAATTCATTCAACAAAAGTGACATTCGACCACCAATAGGTTCCCTTGCTATACTGTAAACCATTCAACAAAAGTGATATTCGACGACCAATAGGTTTCGTTACCTCATGGAAACGGAAACAATAAGCAGACTCCTAAATTACAAAGGTGTTTTCATTCCAAAGAAATGTTAAAAAGGTGTTTTCATTCCAAAGAAATATTAAGCACAATTTTTTTTTGGTAATTTAAGCTTCTGGCCATTAAAAACAAAAGTAGCTAATTTCAGCAATGACAATGTACAATTTTTTTGGGTAATTTAAGCTTCTGGCAATTAAAAACAAAGTAGCTAATTTCAGCAATGACAATTAAAATAAGAGTTGCCAATTTAAGCAATTACGATAGTTTCATTTGATAACATGTCTTACAACAATAATTCTTTCTCTAAAAACAAAGCCAACCAAAACACAATTGTCTAAATAATGTCTGAGACCTTGCCTGAATATGTTTCAATAGAATATTGACCCTCAAGGCTCATATGCTGCACTCTAGGAAAACACCTTCGAGTACAAAAAGAATAGGCTAATAATTCCTCGTAATCCGATTTTCCAGAGTCACGAAAGCCAACCAAAACACAATTGTCTAAATAATGTCTGAGACCTTGCCTGAATATGTTTCAATAGAATATTGACCCTCAAGGCTCATATGCTGCACTCCAGGAAAACACCTTCGAGTACAAAAAGAATAGGCTAATAATTCCTCGTAATCCGATTTTCCAAAGTCACGAAAGCCAACCAAAACACAATTGTCTAAATAATGTCTGAGACCTTGCCTGAATATGTTTCAATAGAATATTGACCCTCAAGGCTCATATGCTGCACTCTAGGAAAACACCTTCGAGTACAAAAAGAATAGGCTAATAATTCCTCGTAATCCGATTTTCTAGAGTCACCCTCTTAGGGTGCATGAGTATGGTTTTCCTTTTTTCAAAATCAATGAATATCTCACTGAACTATAATCATTAAAAGAAAATAAATATACATTTAAACTCAACTATTTCATTACAAAATGGAGTACTGGTTGCACCCAAACTATTTCAACAGAAAATTACAAAATGGAGTACTGATTACACCCAAACTATTTCAACAGAAAATGTAATACTTGTTGCACCTTAGTAAGTCCTTATGAAATGAGGATGTGTCTCTGGAACCTGTCCCTTAGCAGCTAGCATTACAACCACTACGTAACCCAATGCATATGCCAATCCCAGAAATAAACCATATTCTTGTGCATGGAATGGCCGAGTTCAAATAATAGCTAAGGAAATAAAACACCAATGCAAACAAAGAATGCAAATTCTAGAAAGAATTGTTTAGCAAGAAAAAAATAGACCAAAACCAGAATGTTCATTTAATAGGAAATGGTTAGTGAGACACTATAAATATGAATTATGAATTAGTATGAATATTAAAATCCAAATGTTAACATTGAAAAAAGGACATCAAAATCAATTGTCATGGGTCTTGGTCTACTCGTCTCCACTAGCATGGCATTTAATTGAAAAAGCATATGGATTTGCATGGGTGGTGTTGGATTGGTAAATTGCTTTCATCATCATTATCTAATGCACAATTTATTTATTAACGCTATATAATTTAATTTTTTTAATTTTTAGATGGCCATACTTTAAACTCTAAGAATAGAAATTTTTAGCTCTGGGGATTTCACAAGGCCCCATTGAATCTTGTATTACATTTTTTTTTGCATTTGGGGTCTTAAGAAATTTTACTTAGTGCAAACTCTCAGCGAGTCAGGACTAGGTTATGAGTTCTTTGGTCTAGATTAGTTGAGTGGGTGGGTAATAGTTAGGCATTGTGTTGTCCAAAGCTAATAAATCTCATATTTTTTTGGTCTAGATTAGTTGAGTGGGTAGGTAATAGCTAGGCACTGTGTTGTCCAAAGCTAATAAATCTCATATTTGTTTGGTCTAGATTAGTTGAGTGGGTAGGTAATAGCTAGGCACTGTGTTGTCCAAATCTAATAAATCTCGTATTTAAGCAATTGGGCTTCTAAGAATTCAGGATCGTAGTATTGGATTTTTTGTTTAGTCTTGTCACAAACTCAGGTGGGTTCTCTGAAATTTCTCATTACAGAGATGGGTGATATTGAGACACAAGTTGAGGAGCAAGCTGGAGCCCTGAAGAAAATTCTAAACAAGGGATTCAAAGTGGTTAAACATGTATGTGATGGCACTAATTTCTCTTTTTTCCTAATGTTCAATACTTCAAGACGAACAACATGCCAGTAGATTACTGAAAAGATTCCACTTAACATAGATCAGACAAGACCAATATCTTGTGTTTATGGTAAACCGATATATAATATGATTGCTTTATTTTCTTTTAAATACAATTACAAAATTGAAATTGCTTTATTTTTTTTAAGATACAATTACAAAATTGAAACCTAGATCATGTGGATCAAGTTCCTCGAGGGTAGGAGAAATTGAATTCTCCTCAAGCTTGATGCCTCCTCCACACCTATGAAGGATCTGTATAGTTAGAAAACAAAGATAATATTCATAAAAAAACTAATTCTCAAAACCTTCACTGCAAGAATCACCTATTCATAGCATGAAATGAAAGCTGTTAAACTTAGGTGAACAATAGGGCATAGTTGAGATTGGCACTTGTTAAAATTTAACCATCCAGGGCATAATCAGGATTGGGACTTTTAAAATTTAACGATGGTTATGACAATGAGAGCACAATTCCATTGTTTATGGTTTTAAGTAAGGATCACAACTACATGTATTGAAAGTTGGATGAGGATGTGCATAATGGGTTATATCATTCACCTTCTACATTCACTTGTCAATATGGTGAGAGGTGTCCAAAAGAAAAAGCATGAAAACTCAAATATAAAAAAAAAAAAAAAGCACTAGGATTCAAATTTCATGCGACTTCAACAGAGACTCGAGATACATAATATGATGGCTCCATAGAATAAGAGACCCTGAGAGCTTTCTCACGAGTCTATGTTTCTCCCCTACGCTGAACATACACTGAGGAGATTCTAGTTGGGCAATACAATGTTGTGTTATTTCGATTTGGCCCTCAGATTTTTGTTAGCGACATTCTCACCTTTCTCTATTATGTGGATCATCCCACCCTATCACCTTAAGCACGACGTCTGGCAATGGAAAATGAAGTATTGATTGCAGGTTCCCTGCTCAGCCTTCGAAGTAGTTGGGTTGGTTGTCCTCTTATAAGGATATACCAACTTGAACTACATGTAACTAAACTTCCTCCATGGTGGAATGCACATTCCTCTACACCTTAGTGATTTTCTAGTTGTGTTTCACATAACCTTCACAATCCCACGAAATAGGAAGTTGTTGAAGTGAGGCATTTTATTTTTCGGTAGTTTGGGTGATCTTTAATGCTTCCATGAAATTTATGTCCAAGAAGAAACACTCATTTCTGAATTTCATTCCCTTGATAACCACATCAATGAAATCATAATCTCATGTACATCCAAAAGAGAACCACATCAATGAAATCATAATCTCATGTACATCCAAAAGAGATTTTAGGTGTATTTAAATAAAGCATAAGAGTGGTAGTAAATAAATCTATGAGTTACATGTATTCCTATGATATGTTGCTAATTCTATTTCAAGAATACTAACTGACCCACATATATCATGTCATTTACTGATACAATGTAGGTCATTTACTGATACAATGTAGATGAAGGAAGGTAGAAGATATTTCATGATAATATTGAAATATTTCTATGAGAGAGGTAAGGCAGTGTAGTAGAGCACTGACATAGAGGCAGAGGCGAGTTTTCTTTTCTTGCAAAATTTGCATACCTTCTGTATGAAATCATAATCCTTATATGATTAACGATGCACGCGATAATTATGCTCTTGTTGGGTATTTATTCTTCATGTTGTTGTTGGGTATTTTTGATATTGTGAATTTTGGCATTTGCACACTATGGGTGCATGCACTTGAGCATTTCATAATCAATTAAGGCTCTACCCACTAACTTGAAATGGGAAGCCCTTCTCAAGAAAATTATCCTAGAGGATCAGCTTTACCAGCATCTTACAATTGATAAAATCAAGGTGTAGGGAATATCCTCTTCTTAACCTAAGATTAAAGTGATAAAAAATTCTCAGAGGCTTAAAATAGATACAATCTATGGTTTATTTTTGTATTTACATCTTAGATGATGCTCGTCAAATTTATAGTAATATGGTTATATATTTATGTCCTATTCTTCTGGCTCTACCTTTCCCATAACGATTGCCCATCAAAAATTCCTCTCGAAAGATGTGAACATAAGGCTAGGATTTGAACATTTTTCTACCCCCTATTGCAACCTAGGTCTGAATCTTATTCACTAGAGCTTCTTACCCTGCTATCTTTTTGTATTGCCTTGGATGTCTCTCTGGATTAATCCATCCCGTGGATTCTACCTTTTTCTCTGCTTCTAAGACCTTGTAACTAATCATTTTTTCTGAGTAATTTCTTGACAGATTACTTATTGTCAAAATTACTAAATTGTTGTTTAAATAAATTTCATAATTCTACCTCCGGGTAGAGATTAACCAGAGAAATTTGTAGTGCATTAGAAGTTGGCCTGTCTTGCATAAAATTCAATGGGAAGCTATGCAACTAGCTCAACTTGGCTCTTGTCTTTCCCAACTCTAAAGTGAATAGATCCGACCGGTGCTTACTGCAGCTTGCTGATTCATATCTATTGTGAGTTATTTTTGATAACTCATAGACAACAACAAGAACATGTGGGATCAAAGAGTTGTGACAAAATGTAGGGCAACAAGAACAAACGGCATCCAAGAAAATAGTAGTGGTAGCATGTGGCATACAAGAAAATGGTCGTGGATAGTAGTGGCAGCATGTGGGAAGTGAAAATGTAAATCAAAGTTACTTTGGAGACAACAAAATAGGCAAAGACGAAATACCCTGCATTTAGGAACTTTGGATATATTAAAAGGCACAGTGAAAACAATACTCATTAAAAATTTAACGAAATTTGGATAAATTATAGCTTGTCACAACATCCCTACATTGGGATATGTGAAGCCTGCAATAAGAGGTTGATCCGAAAACTTTCGTTAAAATTTCAATGAATGAAAATTGACATTATAAAACTTTGGTTAAACGGTGATAAAACGAAAAATAAATTGGTCAACAAATCAATTAATGGGGCATCAACGATCTACCGATCCCTATTTTTCTTATAAATCCAGGCACTAATAAGGATGCCATACTAGACTTGAAACTACATGACTACAAATTATCTTGATACATTATGTCAATCCAATTTATAAGGATAAACTAGAGCATGTATTTTAATATCAATCTGGGTTGGTAAACTTAGAAACACACTAAGGTATATAGAACTTAGATTTAACTAATGTAGGAAGTATTTGTTTAGATGAAAATAATGGAAATGCATATTACAAATGTAAATTAATGATTGTAAAGAAAGCATTGAAAGTATGATCTAAAACCAAATGTGCAAAGATTTTATGTGGAGTATAGCCAACAAGGAAGATGCTCTAACTTAGAGGTCCTGGTTATCCTTCCTCATCATTCCTATTCCAACAAAACCAATTCCACCATAAAGCATAACACAATTAAATTAAGAAAGTAGTAAAGATTAAATCCATAAACACAATTTCCAATTCAATTCTTAGCTCACGAGGAAGAGGCTCCATCTTGGAGACATGGGTTGTCCTTCCTTATTCAAAACTAGTCACTGAAAGGAAATCCCTTCAAAAATATAAATGGATATGACATACCATGAATTGACTCAGAAAATATTCACAAGAAATTGTAAAGGAAATATTCAACAATCTAAGATATTAACAATTATGCACAAAAACTACAATGCACTGTACTTAGCTTAGAATGGGGGCCTTACATCTTTGCTTGGTACACTTGAAGACTATCAGCTACAGTAGATCATAAATCACATCTCACAGTAATCACAACAAGAAATAGAAGGCAAGTTCTTGAGACTATATCCAGAAATAGAGAGGTAACAATAATAATAATAATATATGTTCATAGTTGTTGAATAGTTGTGCTTAAATAGGCTAAATGTATAACTAAATCAACTATAATGGCTTTAACAACCAATTAGAGTCATATTCCACCTAGTATGGTAGAATTCATCCCTTTGTTGCACCAAATATGGGAAGTTTCCACAAAATCACAAAATTGCCCCTAAATCAGGGGATTTCTTGAGTGACAGGTCAAGTTTGACCAGCTTTGATTGGACTTGTTCTGACTCATTTGGAGTGTGCCAATAGGATTATTTCCATCCTTAGTTCCTGTACTTCTTGAATATACCTTCATTTTGTGCCAAAGTGTCTTGCACATACGACTTCAATGGAGCCATTACGGGAAATTTTGTTTCTGTCAAAAATAAATTTTAATACCTAATTTTTACTAAAAATTCTAAAAATTAAAAGACATAATTATTTTACTTTAATGTCAAAAAAGAGGCCAAAACATTATGAGTATGATCATGATATGAAGGTAAGGGATGGTAGAATGGTGGAATGTGCATGGTGAAAAAGGTCAAAATTAGGGGCTAGCATCTTCCCTTGCTAATCTACAAGCATGTCCTCATGTTTGTCTTTCTCTTTTGGATCTCCTACCTCTACATGCTGATCTCCCTGCCTGTGGACCTACCTCCTAATTTAGATGCCTCTATCTGATTTTCTTGTAATAGGAAGTCAATGCCATCTTGCTCCCTTTCCTTTCCATTGTAGATTGTACTCTTCATCTTATGCTTTTCATATTTGTACTGCTATTTTTTTTTTCTTTTAGGCACTTGTATGCTTGTTTTGAAATTAGGATATTTTGTGTTTCCAATTTCTTTATTCTCTTCTTCAACCTCTTGTTTTCTTTTTTTGTTTTTCTCTTTATATATTTCATTTTCTTTTTTGAGATGTCTTTCCATGATTTCATTTGCTTGGAGCTTGGTGATTAATTCTTTTATCTTTTTGGCATGTTATTCATCATGATCCTCTTTGGAAACCCCTTTGATTTCTTTTTCATATGAGTGAGATGATGATCCTCTAATCCATGTGTCTTCATAGCAAGAATCTCTTTCTAGTTCTCTAAGCTTTTCTTGCGCTTCCCTCTCTAGTTTTCCAATGATTTCATGATGTGATTGTTGATGTGTACTAAGAGGCATTTCTTCTAGGATCTCCATATCAATGTCTTGGTATTTTTCACAAGGTTCTTCTATTACCTTCTTCCTTGGATTCCTTTGGATAGATATGAAGGATCTCTCCTTATCAATAGTTATGCCCTTTTGCTTCTTCTTAGATTTGGTTCTTGGATATAATGGTGTTTTCATAATATCTTTAGAAAGATGCAATTGTTCAAGTGCTTCTGGTTCTTCCCCCTTTTGAAATTTTGCAAAATGATTCCTCTCCAAGATTTTTTTCCCATGTTGCTCCTCTACTTTTCAATTGAAATTTAATCAGAACCTTGATTAACCCTTCGTGATAGTAGCTGGCCTCTTTATTTTCTTTTTTGCTTTTCCCTCCATCAATCATCTTCATTAAACTCTTGGAAAATAAATAGGAAAGGTTTAATTTACAGTCACCTTTTATATGCTGGAGTAATTTGATATGATATAGGTGTACTATATTATACCTTCCATCATAGGTAAAGTATTTCTGAATAATGAGAGTCAGTTCTGCCCCTGGTTCTCTCATCCAGTCCCTTGGAATCCCCTTGGATTTGTCAAATTTACCCTTCCTTGGATTTTCTAGAAAATAATTCCATCCCTTTTCTTTGAATTTTTGTCCCTTATGGTATTTTTATTCTATCATTGGCAAGTTTGTAGCTTGAGAAAAATATGCATGTGTGATAGGGATGGTAATATCTCCTGCAATTGTTTTTTCATTATCAAAATTTGATGCAAACATTTCTAAAACTTTATTATTATAACCATTAAATTGCATAAGGAACTCTAAAAACCCTACTTGATAAAGTTTCTTTATGGTTTCTCTATTTCATTTCTTAATTTGGAATCCCTTAGGCTCTATTCTTCGTTCCATTTGCAAGTTTGGGTGACTCTTTTGTGTTCATTCTGTTTTCAAGAGTCTACAATGTATAACCAAAATTTCTAAACTGGACTCTTTGATTTGAACCACTCATTGATACCCAAAAGGATCAAGGAAAAATTTCTGAATTGAAATGTCAAATTCTTGACTGATATGGAAATCGTTCGTCACTAAAAATAAGGAGCAATTGTTGAACTTGTAATGTCAAATTTCTGGGCTGAGATACTACTTATGTTTCTGCTAATTAAGATGGATATAAGGCTCTATTTTTACACCTCAGAAATCGATTTTCTAGAAAATACCCTCCTCAAATCGATTTTCTAGAAAATGAGAGGAAACCTATAGTCTATAGATTCTTCTTGTGGAATCAAAACTCTGTTTTCGGAATACCTCCTACAATTTGTGCACTCATCAATAACTTGTGCCCTATTTTTATCACCACTTAACACCACCATGTATGAGCTCTGTTTTGGAGGTTTGTGTAAATAGTAATGTAACTGGGGTCTTGGACTTAAAGTTTTTGATGTCAATCTTACACCTAGAGCTCGGACTTGAGCCTACGCTACCACCAAATAGTTGTTAACTTGGAATTGAACTACGTTGTCAATCTTATAACTGGAGTTCATAGTTAAGCCTCTGCTTCTATAATTTAAATGCTAACTCAGACTTAGGATCTCACCAATAAAAATAGACTTTTTGCCTTTAATTGCTAACCAAACTTAAACTTGTAATATCCATGCAATTCATGAGATATGTTTGGAGACTTCAACGTTAAGTTTGTGGAGTTGTGTTTTTTAAAACTCGGCATTTTCTCTAGATTTTGTCCAGAGCTTCTTAGCATTAGAATCCACACATACCCTAGACTTTTTTTTTTTCTCTGCAAATACTAACTTCTATTAACTGAAACATAAAATATTTTTACATATGAGCGAGGCATTACAGCACTCGACAAAACAGAGCTGCCCCATTACAGACATAAGCTGGGGCAAGCAGTTATAGAGTCCATGATACCAGAAAGCATACATAGAGAGAAACATACATCGGCAAGAAGAGAGTCTGAGTCTGTCCAAAAACACAAAAAACCATGCGAATAAGCTAAAACAGAGTTATCATAATCCCATCTAGGAGCTACAGACTAGTAAGACAAATGCACAAAAGAGCCGACCATAATTCTGAGACCTGAGCCGAAACAAGAGAGACTGTCCCGAGAGTTGCTACTTCTCTTGTGCTGGGTCATTATTTTTCTTCTCGTCCCGAGCGGTGTCGCCATCCTTAAGACCTTCATTGCCACTCAAATCGTTGTCAGGAATGGTGATGGCTTGTTCCGCTTCACCATGAATTTTATCCTCAGCAGCAGGCACTGTGTCGTCCAGAGGAGGGAGATTTTTGAGAAAAGCCTCCTGTTCATCCTTTTCTTTGACCCAACTTTCCTTGTTGTCGTTGTCCGAGGAATTGTCACTACCAGGAGAGGGCTCAGGGGCAATGCAAGTCAAGGGGGTGACAAGGTTTTCCTCCTCCGAGAGAATGAGGGTGATGTGAGCAGCTACCAGGGGCCTATGCAGGTTACTCTGGAACTTAAAGTGTGTTGTTTGAAAAGCACTATTGGGCCTGGGTTTCCGACCAGAGCTAGCAGACGACCTAGCTTCATGAGTGGGGGAGGGATTGAGCGGTTCCGCTGTAGTTTCCAGGGAAAAACCCGCTGGAGGATGCAGACGGTTGTCACGGCATCCCCCAGAACGTTGCCTTTTGCCGGAGCGAACCATTATGCTAGAACACAAATAGTTTTTTGTAGGATTATGTGCAGTATGACTACCAGGACAAAGACAGGTGAAGCCAAAGGTATGCTTAACCAGGCTATCGACTAACAAGACCGAGGTATCGACCAGCAGCTCTGAGCTAACGAACAAGACAACCACGAAGATAACCAACCTAAACAAAGTGCAGAAATTCAGAACAGGGAAAGGATTACCCTTGAGAGAAATGTCTGTGAGCTTGTGGCGATGCCCCGGAATTACTCCATCATCCCCCGCTTCCGTCAACCTTACAGGATTGCCACACCTCAGAGCACAGAGCAGGGTGAGAAAGCCGTGGATCGTCATGGTTATAATAGGAAGAATGTTGCATCGAACGATGCAGTGCATAAATACAAATCCCCTTCCCAATCTTGCCTTAATTGCCATCCTGCGCTCGCATGAGTTAACATCCCGGGAGGCCACGCTGCTTTGCAGCTGGCAGTACTGGATATTAACTGTTTGCATGGAGAGCCATGCGAATGTAACTGCCACCCGGATCCGGGACACATACCCTAGACTTCTAACAACTCATTCCTTAATCAATTTTATCTTTGACTCCATTTCAAAATCGATTTATAACTTTGTGGGTTGTGTTTCCTACTTGGCTTCTTGGTTCTAGTCATGTGCTTCGTTCTCCAATTCTAAGCCTCTGTTACCTCTTTGAGGTTCTGCATTGGGCATTGTAGTTTTTGAACTAAGTTATGTTTGCTTTTGAACTGATATGTTTGCTTCAAACTGATATGTTTATTTTTTTTTCCTGTAGGTGTGTTTTCAAGCCATTTTTTCCAAGTATTTAAAAAAAATATGACCTCACTTTCCTTACTTCTTCAAAAGTTGTAGTGGAGTCCTTTGATAAGAATTTTCATGATGATTTTTGTTTATACTACCGTCTTTGTAATTGCATATTTCCTCGATCAATTTTTCATGTCATCTGTATGATTTTTTTCACAAACTTTGTTATGATTGTATATATCCTCTAGTTTACTGAATGAGTTTTTGCATGCTAAAATGAGCCTTTTATGATGTATCATTCTTGTTGTCTTTCTAGTGATTTCAGTGATCCTTTCAAATTCCTTTTTGAATGATATATCATATCTCCATATCTTCTAGTTCTTCATGATGTAATCCATATGTTCTTTTTAATGACTATTCTTGAAGTGGCTTTTGAAACGACCACTTCAAGGTCATTTCAAAACCAAAAGAAATTAGAATAATGCATCATGATTTCATAGTCCTTCATAGCATTACATTTTCTTATTTCAATCATATCCTGTTCCCATTTCCATGACAGTAACCCATGCTTTTTAATGTGACTTGTTTTGCAGAAAAGACTTTGTTTTGTAGGCAAAAAGACATGTGACTTTTTGTAAAAAAGACTCGTCTTGTAGGCAAATATAATTTGATTTGAATAGATGGTGTTAGTGTCCAAGTATGAATCACGCAATTCACCCAATTCGCATTTAATTGTCAACCCGAGGTTCTACTAGTTGTTTCAAGGCTATCGTGCATTGTATGTGCAGGCCACAATTTCCCCTACCCAACATTGAACATTAACTATAAATTCATCAATGTGTAACAACAAGAAATATTGTAACAACAAGTAATAACTATAACAACAATTGGGACTCACGACAACGCACTGATAAACATTCACAACAATAATAAACTCACAGTAATAAACCTAACACACATCTAATCTAGTAGAACCTGGTCAGGATAGTGGGCCCAACTTCTTGATTAGGGTTGTTGCAAGATCAACAAATCACGATATGCTTAAAATATCAATTTTTTATTAATAAAAGAAATGTTACAAGTATGTTATTACAGACTCAAGGAGTATTTCTCTTGTAACCTTAATGACTCTTAACAATGATAGCTTTCACAATTCGTAACTCTACTTTATACAAGTTGTCAATAATACAACTCCTAGAATTACAGCATTGGTTGCCCTTAATTACATGGTGGTTTTCATAATGAAACAGAATTTCAAATATAATAGTGTGTCAATCGAAGGATTGATTCACCGTTGCAGCCAATATCCAAGGATATCATTCCCAACTTTGAAAATATCATCCAGCGAATCACAGTCTTGGTCATTCTCCCTTCAAATATGCAGAAATAATTGAATTAGCAAGCCATTTAGGTAATAATCCCCTACAACTATAATTCATTGACCAATAATCCATAAATACATGACAAGAAGTATACCTATGCATTTTAAGATATCGATTAACCACTATTGATGTGAAATGGATAAAAAGAATAGAGTAAAAGGTTGAGTAAAAGTATGCAAATCTATCCACTAACATCTCCCCCCAACTGGCCTTACTGCATGTCCTCACGCAGTTTTCCAACTACGCATGTTTGGGTTAGAGTTACGATGATCAGTGTGAAGCTATGCAAGGTTGCATTTTGCAAACATCTTTTTTCCTGGAGGCTTATGCCCATCTATCTGGATGACTTTTTTCCACCAATCCTCGCCTACCTTGTAAGCTGGAGTGTACTAATTGGCTGGCATCCAGATGATGGGAAATTGAAGCCTCAAACCCATCCATCGGACCCCATGAAGATGCATGCACGCAATATACCGGGGTACCCTGTTTAGAGCCAGAGAAAAATTAGGGGCCCCAAAAGGCTCACATATCCTAACAACTAACGACGAGAGCATCCACTATTTCTCGCAGCTGTCCCAGACCTCCTCCTCACAAGTGAAGATTTATTTTGTGCATATATCAACGCACCATTGCTGAGTTTCCAAAATCTATTTTTTTCGTCCCTCGATCCCCAAGAGGGTTTCATGTCTGTTATAAACATTTACAGACTGAAAATTCTCCATTAGAATGACAAGTGGCTTATTTACATGATTTTCTTCAAACATGTCAAAGGCCTTTTTCCATTTAAACTGATTGACTGTGTAGGAGGTAAAGGCTCTCGCTTGAATTTCTCCTACATATGGCATTGTTGGGTGCAGGAATTACACTTAAGCAAGCTCCTTCAACACTTAATTGTCAACCTGGGGGTTTTGTAAACTTAGAGACGAAGCACAGGTAATGCCAGAATTTGTATGAACTTTTCCTATTTCTATTCCTACTTCTCAATTGAAATATTGTAGAATCAAACATAAAAAAAATCTCAAAGGCAACTAACACCAAAGTAATTCTAGTGCTAAAATGTAAAATAATGAATTTGTGAAGAAATCAACTAAATGAACTTTCACACTGTCCTAAACAATCTTAACTACTGAAGTAAAATGTTGTGTTTATCCTCAGTATAGGTGGTGGTGGTTTAACAAGTGGGCCCTTGAAAAGATCTACCTTCTAAATGATTTTCCTCCTCACACTAAGTGGTCATTCCTGTATTCTTGCAATCTGCTTGCACTAGTACAGGTACAGAACCTATGTGAGAAGTATATTTTACACTTATAATGAAGACTTGTGTCTTCATGTAGGGGCTCTAAGCCTCAAGGCTTGGAGCACTCTGTTCCTGTAACAAGGCACTAGTTCTTGTGCTGGAATAGAGCTTCCTACACCAAGTATTCCAAGTTACTTTTGAGAAAAATAAAAGGCAAGTAGACTATAAAAAAATAATTGCAAATGAGAGAAGAATATGAAATAACTTGCATACGAAAAAGAATGCTTTAATCAACTAAATCTCACAAGTACAAAATAAATTTTTAATATGAAAACAATATTCAAAAGTTAAAGCAAACTTTCTTCAGTCAAAGGGTTTTGCATGCAATCAAATCAAACTCGAAACAGATTCACTATAATATTTCATATTACTTTTAATCTTTTTCCTTAAATCGTGAGGTGCATATGTAAATTAAGATATTGCAACAACACTCTTTTCTATTTCATGAAGTCATCTTTAATCTTTAGGAGTTTAACTTTTAGTATTAAAATTGCTTCCTTCAGATGATGAATTCTTGCTTTGCAGAAATAGATTAAATCATATAAAGGAAAAAGAATAAAACACTTGCTATAAATAAACTAACAAACTAAAGTGCAGAATCCTACATGCACTGGTGTAGGAATGATCTTATCTACATGATCCAAGCGAAAGCAAACCATAAAAGAAATTGCAGGAAGTAAACTAATTCAATTCGACTTTCACACAATAGATCCATTCACACTTTGACTATTTAATGAAATAAATTAGAATTCTTAAGTAATAACGAACTTAAAATTTAAACCACGCTTCTGCAAATAAATAAAGTTAACACACACCTTTAAGATATCGAAAGAAAGAGGGTAAACGAGTTGTGTTGATTGGGCCCTAGCCAACCAGCTCGTTTCCCGTTTTAGGAAACGAAAACCTTCAACACATTAATAACACATCAATGAAGAATTGAAACGCAGAATGAGAAAATCGTGGTGCAACTCCTTGTATTAATTCCAATCAGCAAATATACATTTGAGTTCAAGTCCACCCAGAAGAGGGTGGCAACGACATTACAAATAAACCAGAAATTGAAATTGTATTGTTATCGCTATCATTTTCTAACCTATTTCTATCTGAGAGCTATATTTTATACCACCCTTTAGCCTATGGTCATAACCAAAAATTACACAGTCATTCCAAATCAAGCCTTTCAGCTGAAACAAAATAACAAACAAAATTACAAAATTAAGCCAACGGCTATAATAAGGTGTGAACTATTCGTTGGTCGTAGAACTTATCCTCGACCATATTGTCGACTATCCTCCACTTGAGTTCAACTCCGGATGACCGCAACTGAACTGGATGATGTGTACCAAGATGCCCGCATGAAGTAATCGACTTGTTGCGAAGATCACAGAACAGATAGTTGCGGGCAGTGCAGGAATCTACCTACACTAGATCAAGCTAGTATAATGATTAATACTTAGCTTATCAAATATTTTAGGAAAGTAAACATAAGTTAGAAGAAAAATTAAAGGCACGAAATCTATTTAAAATGATTAATTAAGCACTTAATAAACCTTAAACATGAAATTTGAAGTTTATGTAGGAATATACAGTATTCTTGGACTAGTGTAGGAATGAGGAGGTTTATGGAGATAAACAGAGGTTAATGATTATGGTTTTGTAATAGGAAGGGGGTAAAAATGGAGCATTTCAGCGTACCAATAGGCACAGGGTTAAATGATTGATCATTGCCCAAAAAGTCATTATGCATGTACAACTCGCACATCAAATGCTCATCCAAAATATTGTGGCATCTCATGATGCACATAAATTACATTGAATCTTCCATCTCATGACTAAGCTCCTGGCAGACACTTTCTAAACAGAATAATAGATATTGTTCATGGAGGAACAAGGTGCAGCTATGAGGAGGGGGCAACAATCCATTGCCTGCTATGCTAAAGTAAACATCTCTTCCTTATCGACCTTTAATAGCTTCACCTATTCTTCCAGTCCCTCAATTCACTTATGTTGTTTCTCCTAGTTATGTTTTTCCTTCTATATCTATTCTATGTAGTCGGAGACTGTTTTCGTAGCTTTCTCACAATTTTTCCTTATTCCTTCACAGTGTAATTCTAAGGAATGGTCCCTTGTTGAAAGCGAGCTGTTGTAGCTTGCCACTTCTGAATTTCTGCAGACATGACAAACTCCTATTCCTCGATCATATGAAAAAATGACTCTGTCAGTGTAGCCATTGAAGTTTTTGGCCTATCTTCGATCTGTGTTGCCACTGAAACAGTTTCAGGTCGAGGCTTCACAACGTTTTTCTTGTGCTTTCTCACTTTTATTCATAAGTGTTACATATGTTTCCTCAATTTCATGATTTCTATTTTCAACTACATATTCTCTCTAAATTGTGCCTAATATCTTTCCTTAAAAGGTGGTCTCCTTTTTGCACATTTCTTGATAAACTCTTGTTTCACAACAACTTCTTCCACAGGTCTCATAGTTGGTCCAGGGAATGGCGGGTTGACAAAATCGTTAATTGGTTCTTGTTTTACTCCGATTTATTTTGTTTTTTCCTTGACTTAGGGAACAGTCCCACCATATCCTTCTTCAGGTCTCAGGACCTCTACGTCTTCCCTCTGTGAATATGCAATCACTGCAGGGTCTTGTGGGGTAGTGTCTTTGATACCTCCTCTTATAGTTGCTCTACTGCCCAACCGTCCTCTTCAACCTGTACATGAATAGTTCCTAGCCCTTACAGGTTAGTTTTGTCAGCAACATCCTCTTCCATTTTCTTAGAAATGGTTTCTATCCCTTGCGGATTATTCTTATCAACAATGTCCTCTTCCATCTACTCAGGAATGGTTTCTAACCCTTGCAGGTTAGTCTTATCAACAACATCCTCCTCCATTTGCTCAAGAATGGTTTCTAACCCTTGCGGATTAGTCTGATCAACAACATCCTCTTCCATCTGCTCAGGAATGGTCTCTGTAGAAGTAGTACTGACCATAGTTCTTCATTTTGTCCTTTAGTTGGCATTGGTTCTTGTGTGGCAATGTCTACCCCCAAGCCTTCAATTTACTCAATTCTTTCACAAATCAACACTATTTTTTGAATAACAGTGTTAATAATGGTGCCCTTAGCTTTCACAACAAATTTTAGGATTGGGGGGAAATCTTCTTCTTTCTCCATGCGTCTAGAGGAATAGGTTTCCCTTGCCCATTTTGGAAAAGATGCAAGAAAAGGAGAGTGATTAGTAGTTTCATAAATTTTCATTCTCTCAATGCCTGCTAATGTAGGACCTCCTTCCTCTTCTTCTATGTTTATCGATTTGTCTATGCTCTTTTTTCTCTTCATGTGTGTGCTTCTTCCAAGTTATCCTCCTGCCCAGCAACCCACACTGTCTCTTGTGGAGTGGTGTTGGCTGCGGCTCCTTTGTCCCCCAAAGGTTCCACATTAATTTAAATAGGTGTTTATGGTTGTTGTGTGACAACACAACCTACATTTTCAACCACAGCTTGTTCAACTATTTGAATAGGTGGTGTTGGTTCTTGTTTGTCAACACCACCTACATTTCCGACCAGAAGTTCTTCAATTGCTTGGAAAAGTGGTGCTGGTTATTAGGTAACAACACCACCTACATTATCAACCAAAATTTCTTCAATTATTTGGACAGGTGATGCTAGTTCTTGTGTGTCAACACCACCTGTAACTGCATCCAAGGGTGGTGATTCTCCTCTTAGATTGGTAGTCGACAGTAGCTCTTGTGGAGCAGCGTCGACTGCACTGTCTTCTATCTCCATTGCATCTATCTCTATTGGGCCAATAGGAGAAACTAGAACAATGTCATATGTGGCCTCTTCTTCTGTTGCTAAGTCTTCTTCCTCCTCCCTTGTAGGCAGCATACCTGCAATTTCTTCCTCTGCTAGCTCGATGAATTGTGGCCAAGCCAAGGAGGTTCAAGATAGAGCATGCACCACCAATAATCTAACCAACCCACAATTTATGAGAATCTCTAATGGTTATCGAGACCAGTAGGAATATTGTGCCATTAAGTGAAGGCTACTCCATAGGAAGTATGGCATTTCTAAAGCATAAACTTGTGCATGCTGAAACCAAAGGCATGCAAGGAGTTTGAAATGATACTTAAACAATGTAGAGAAATGAACTTCACATGTAACATATCTCATAGAAAAATACAACACCTCACCCCATGGATATGGCAGAGATTTATGATCATATGCTCTTCCTTTCTGGACTTTTGTCTCCCTAGCTTGCAAAAACAATTATGGAAACTTTGGCAGAGGAGACTTTCAAGAGAACAATTTCTAGCCTCCTCGTAGTAACCCACTAGAATCGAAATAGCTTCCTCTATGACATAAATATCCAGGCCACACACTCTAGAATGATTTCCTTCTAGGTTTAACCCAAATTCTACTATGATGGCTTCATCAAATCCTTGTAGCCTCTCAAAATATACATGCCGCCCTACATCCAAGAAGACTTGCCAAAAATCTCCATTGTGTTGAACCTTCTTTGTGCTCTCTGGTTCATGTCTCACAACCTACCAACCCATGTTGCAATGACTCTATAATAGCACTTCAAAATAACAACATACCATCGAGGAGGAGTGTCCGTAGGTATATTTACAGTGAGAGTCGTGATAGTGATGGGGTGCAATGAGAGAGAAAATCAGGAGGATAACAGTGAAATATGGAAAAAAGCATGGAGGATAATGGTAATAATGGATGATAATCATGGTAATTACTTCGCAGCGTTGGAAAGGACCATTCCTTAGTACAATAGTACTAACTTCAAGTCCCGATGCATATAGATATCATGCAAAGTATGGTGGAATATCATGGAGTTATGCGCTTAGCACAAGGTTTAATAATAATAATGATAAGTAAGGGATGACCATCCGCGGTCATGTCAAGTCATGTCACATGAATATTAATCAAATCCGCAAAGTCGATCGGGGATGTACCTAGTGACTACCTTGACAGAGTAACAATAGCAGAGGAGTAACTGCATCGGAGGGAGTAACAACACCCGAGGAGTAACAACATTAAGGGAGTGACAATACCACTTGAACACTTAGTCAAAATCATAATAGAGTAACAACACTAGAGGAGTAACAACATCGAGGTACTTAGACGAAAATCACGACGGAGTAACAACACTAGAGGAGTAATAACATCGGGATACTTAGATGAAATCATGACCAAGTAACATCATCAGAGGAGTAACAACACCAGGGTACTTAGATGAAATCGTGATGGAATAACAACACTAGCGGAGTAACAACATCAGTGAAGTAACTTAGACAAAATTTCATAATCAGAGTAACAACATCGAGAAGTAATAATGCCAGTGAGTACCTGCAGAAAAGATTGATAAGTAGTAACACCAATTATATTATATATATATATATATATATATATATATATACTATATATATACAACAACATATCATATACATATATTTTTAGATCAAGGGCAAAGGAGGATTCCTGCACTAAGACTTTAAACCTAAGTTATCAGAGATATATTTAATAAAGGAGTCTTTGGAAGCTGGACGGTGTATAATCTGAGGCGATGTCAATTCACGATCAAGGAGTATGTGGCCTTGTCAATTTTTAAGTCTAAATAGTCCCATTATCGAAAACCGTGTCACTTCATATGGTCCCATCCACCGTGTCAATAAAGGGTAAAATGGTCTTTCTGAGGTGCTTTATTTAGTTCCCTGTACTCAAAGTAGATCTGCCACTTGCCATTCTTCTTAGAAAAAATGACCAGTGGGGAATCCCATTGACTGTCCAATATCGGATAAATAAAACCCACATTTAATAGCTTCTGCAATTCATCTTTGATAATGCTTTTTAAGGCGGGATTCATTCTTCTTTATGGCTTCCTAATAGGTCAAAATTCCTCTTTAATGTCTATATGATGAGTACATAAATCAAGATCGGTATAATCCCAAGCAAAAACATCTTTATGCTTCTAAAGGACTTTCAGCAGTTGTTTGAATTGGGAGTGTGAAAGGTTAGGACTAATATTAAATGTTTTCCCTGGTTCAATTTCTACAGGAACATTATTACGAAATACAATTTCAAGAATGTTTTCTACTTTTGTTTCTGATTCAATATCTTCATGAACATTGCAGCTCATGACAGTTTCTAACAGCTAATGGGTTGAATCAGAAACAGAGTCGGGATTACTGAGAAAGGTGCTAATGGCATCATCCTCTATTTCATCTTAAAACAGAGAGCCTCGCTGATGGTAATGATGGGTCTAATTTCTTGATTCTCAAATTAGGGCTCTTTAATAGGTAGAGACTTTTGTATCAAGGTAAATTTGATTTTATTTGATGAACTTGGTTATGCAGGGGGGTAAAGGATAAGGTTATTTGTAACTTCCCCATTGGATATTACCATGTTTCCAAACTGACACCCAATGTAAGCATATGTGCTTGCGAGCCAAGGTCTTCCTAAAATCAAAGAATGCCCACCGGATAGGGATTGGGTATATAAAACAAAAAGGTCAACATGGTACTGCCATGAATCTACCGAAATAGTGATATCTTCCATCTTCCCTATCAGTCTAATAGTAGATCGGTCTACCAATTCTAAGATAGTGGGAGTTGGTTTAACGTTTTGCAGAACTAAGGTAATCATGGTTGTAGAGGTTATAACATTAATCGCTACCCCCAAATCTACCAATACATTTGGGATATCCACCCCATTAATCTGTTCTGTCATAATCAGGTTCCCAAGATCCCCGTATTTGATAGGTATAGATTTCCGCAGTGTGATATCTGATAACTTACCCATGACATGAATAGTAAGTGGCTCCTTTGGTTTTTTTCTAGGTTTCTTAGAACAATATTCTTTAATTGACTTAGCATAAATTGGTACGTCCTTCATAGCCTGAAGTAACGAAATTTTAACGAATAAATTCTGCAATTCCCCTAAAAATTCAAATTCAGGATGAGGACTTTGTCTGCTCAAAGATAATCTTTCCAGATAAGGTGGACCAGCTTGACATCCTCTAGAAACACTAGTTTTTGAAGGGGTTTGTTGCTTTATAGGAATTTGTGTTGACTCATCCCCTATCGTTCTTTTTTTTGGTTCTGAGACTTCATCATTGGTATGCTCAACAATTATAAGTGAAGTCTGAATATTAATCACCCAACTAGATCAAAGATTTAATTCATTACATTCCATAGTGGAAATATTATATGTAAGGAGGTTGAGTGTCTCAACCTATTGAGACTCTTTATTATTTGGATTTGGATTTGGTTGGATAGGCAGTTGAGGATGAAGAGGAGGATTACTAGTGGGCGCATTAGCAGGAAACTGTAGATGTTATTGTGGCATAGGTTGGGAGAATTGTCTTGAAGGAAGAGGAGGTCCAGTCCACACCAGTTCTAGGACCATGATGAATTTGGACCAGATTGAGGGTACCAGGGTTTCCAGGGCATTGGATATTGCTAAAACTTTGGCCAAGAAGGTGAAAAAGGTATTGGCTACTAACCAAAGTTCATATTATTAAAATGTTGAGATGTGTCTTGAGGCATATCTTGATTCATGTTCGACTACCTTGGTTTCCATGGTTTCATTAATCCCATAAAATAAATTGATTTTTCGTCTTCGTTCCTTCCCTGAAAAACTACCTTCAATCTAGGAAGATATAGGAAAGTGGTAGTGGAATGACTCTCTTTACATATTGCACAAGTCTCCAAAGACTTTAATCGACATTCCTTCAACAAATTCTTCTTCCTGTATTGAGGGCAGAAAATAGACATAGCCTTCTCTACTTCCATCTGCTTCTACTTCACCTATAACACGTCCAACTGCAATGAAAATGTGCTCGGGATATTGGCTCTCAGGTTGTCTAGCAGATTCCCAATTTCAGCCTTTATAACTCCACTACTAGATGTTTTGAAAGTTCGGATTCCCTGCCTCTGTCTCGCAGCCCCTTCTGAACGCTTGATGCATAATTCACAAATGGTATCAAATTAGTCCTTTTATATATCTGCATTCCCTACTACATTCAATAGCTCCAGGGATTCCTCCCTCAGTGCTTTAAGAAAAATTATCTTCAATATATTCTTATCTAGGTCATTATGGCCTGATCTCTGCAAACTATATTGAAAACGTTCCACAAAATCTTCCATATTCTCATCCTCTTTCTGCATAATCTTAAAAATTTCTTCCTTTACATCTTGGGATTTGCAGTAGTCCTGATATTTCTCGAGGAAAATCATCTTCATATCATCCCATGTAGCAATATATTTTCCCCCTGAACCCATAAACCATCTTAAACTGTGCTTTTCAAAGTAGCAGGGAATATCTTCAATTTCTAAGCATCAGAAATGTAATCATACCCCCGAAAAACAACATAGAATTCAAAAAGGAATGTGTCTGAATCCTTGGAAGTAAGACCATGGAAATTAGGTAGTGTTGTCAAAGGAATAGGCTTCATAGGTGCACCGCCTTTGATATCTCTGATTGGAAATTCAATTGAAGAGGTTGTAGGAGCCATGAATATCTTCCAATACTCACTTGGAATTTCAACCGGTTCTAGCTTTGGCTATTCTATAACAGGTGATGGAATTTTTTTAACAACACTCCCTTGATCAAATGGTGCCAATAATTCCATCAAATCTTCTTCCTTTGAACTTGCAATATGCAATCCCTAAGATCCTTTGCTTGTTACCTCTTCCCCGAATTGCACTTTTGCTATTGGAGGAGGTTGTAGTTGTGAAACTGGTTGTCCTCCATATCTCACATGAGATATTACCCTAGCAACAGCTTGTGACGATGCTCCAGACTCAACCCTTGATATGATCTCTTGGATGTAATTTTTTCTGCCCAAATCAACCCCTTTTCTTTTTGGGGGTCTCCCTCAGCCCCCTTTATTGGCGTCTCTGTTCATACAATCAGGAAATAAAATGGAAACATTCAAACAAATTAAAGCTCAGGACTTGGAGTAGGATAATAACTCCCCTCCCTAGGATGAGAGAGTGACCCCTAAAGAAAACAAGAGAAATAAAATAAGCAAATCACAGAAATCAAACTTAGGAACTGAAACAAGGTGAAAAAATAAAACTTCCCTTCCCAGGACGAGAGAGAAATACTTATGAAAGAAGAAAAAAGCAATATAAAGCTCCAAACCTCGAGTAAGGTGATAAAAAATTCCTTCCCCAGGACAGGAGAATAATCCTAAAAAAACAGGAAAAGCAAGGAACCAAACAACCAAATGATCTAATACTTAGGACTTGGATCAAGGTGTAAGATTCCTTCCCCCAGACAAGTGACCAGTCCTATGGTCAATACTGGTTGTAATTTTGCGCCTTTGATAGCCTCTCTGACAATGACACAAAAATGTTAATGTCCAAGTATGAATCATGCAATTCACTCAATCCACATTTAATTGTCGACCTGGGGTTCTACTAGTTGTTTCAAGGCTATCGTGCACTGTATGTGCAGGCCACCATTTCACTACCTAGCATTGAACATTAACTATAAATTCATCAATGTATAACAACAAGCAATACTATAACAAAAAATAATAGTAACAACAAGTAATAACTATAGAACAAATAAGAGTAACAACAATTGGGGCTCACAGAAACACACTGATAAACATTCAAAACAATACTAAACTCACGGAAATAAACCTAACACACGTCTAATCTAGCAGCACCTAGTCAGGGGAGTGGGCCCAACTCCCTGATCAAGGTTGTGGAGAGATCAAAAAATTGCGATATTCTCCAAATATCAACTTGTAGGTTTTAACTCCGTATAGAAATTACTTGCATACAAATTCTAAAACACATAAAATAGACAATGCAAGAGCATAACACATAAAACACATATACACAGAGATTTTCCCTTGGATCCCAAAACCGGGACTACCAGCTTGATTTTTCATTATGTTCCTTTCAATGTTACAATACATATTTATACATGCGGAAGCATCCAATACCATGGACCGAACCCCATAGAGTGGGGTTACCTGCACCCCTCAAACCCCAAGTGACTCCCCCCGCTACGCAATCGGCGCAACGAAGGGGGGGCTCTGCCCCCCTTCTAACCCCCCGGTTAACTAGGTGGGCTAGTCGTGGAAAGAATATAACACAACCCAACATTCTCCCACTTGTTGTTTTCTTTCCACAGGAGGCCACAAGAGAGCTTGGTCATTTATCGAGCCCTGCAATGCCCATTGTTTCTCTACACCAAGAGAACTTCTCAGAGCTCACAGATTTTGTCAATGCATCTGCAGTATTTTTCAAAGTGTCCACCTTTACCAGCAACACCTTTTTGTCTTCTATCATATCCCTCACAAAATGATATTGAAAATCAATGTGCTCTGTCTTTGAATGATATGCAGGGTTATTTGCCAAGAAAATTGCACTTTGGCTATTACAGTCTATCCTTATAGATCCCTGTACTAACCCCATACTTGAACATAATCTCTACAACCAAATTGTTTCCTTGCTTGCATGAGTGGCTTCCATGTATTCCGCCTCTGTAGTTGATAGTGTCACTACAGATTGTTTCTTACTCATCCAACTAACTGCACCTCCAAATAGGCTAAACACATACCCACTTGTCGATCTTCTCTGATCCAGATCTCTAGCCCAGTTCGCATCAACAAAGCCACGGATATCCAAAACTCCATCCAATCCTAATCTTCCTTGGTAGCACAAACCATAATCACTAGTGCCACACAAATACCTGAAAACCAGCTTCATTGATGTCCAATGCTCCTTCCCTGGTTTTGACATAAACCTACTCAATACTCCCACTTCATGTGCAATGTCTGATCTAGTATAGACCATCGCATACATCAGGCTACCGACTACACTTGCATATGGAACACGAGACATATCCTCTTCCTCTTCTTGTGTCTTGGGACACTGTTCAACAGATAACTTTACACCCACAGGAATAGGAACCTTCACTAGTTTACTATCCTACATATTAAACCTTTGTAATATTGTCTCAACATACTTCCTTCGATTTAACCAGAGCTTCCGCTTTGCCCGATCTCTTTTAATTTCATGCCCAAAATATAGTTTACAACACCAAGATCTTTCATGTCGAATTTGGAGGACAATTGGGTCTTCAAATCCTGGATAATTTCTTTGTCATTTCCAACCAGCAACATATCATCCACATAGAAGACCAGATAAATAACACAGTCACCAATTAATTTAAAATACACACAGTGATCTTCTTTGCTTCTGGTGAAGCCAAGTCCCCGTATAAATGTATCAAATTTCTGATACCACATCCTTGGTGACTGTTTTAACCCATACAAAGACTTCTTTAACTTGCATACCAATTCTTTCTTACCCTTCACCGCAAAGCCTTCAGGTTGCTTCATGTAGATCTCCTCTTCCAAATCCCCGTGAAGAAATGTTGTCTTCACATCCATCTGTTCTACCTCAAAATCAAAAGCAGCAACAACAAATAAAATTAATCTAGTAGAAGTTACCTTGGCAACAGGAGAAAAAATATCACCAAAATCAATTCCCGGCACCTGGGAATAACCTTTTGCTACCAACCGAGCTTTGTATTTCTCCACCTTCCCTTCTGCATTTGTCTTCTTCTTGAACACCAATTTGCTGCCAATGGGTTTCCTTCCAGCCGGCAACTCCACCAGATCCCAAGCCTCATTTTTGTGCAAAGATGCCATTTCATCAACCATGGCCTCTTTCCAGAGTTTTCCATCCTCTGAATCCACTGCTTCCTTCACAGTTCTGGGATCATCATCAGTAACAGACAAAGCAAAATTAGAACAGAAAGCAGATGGACTATACCTTTTTGGCTGCCTTCTTTCTCGAACTGATCTTCTCACACCTGGAGTTTGTGGCTCTTCATCTTCTGATTCCTCCTCTGTTGTAGAGTCTGATTCTTCCTCCTTAGTTCAAACTCTATCTTCATAGGTTCCTTTGGTTGGACTTCATTTTTGATAACATCTTTCACCTCTCTGAACACCACATCTCGATTGTACACAACCTTCCTTTTACTGGGTTCCAAAGCTTATAACCCTTTAAACCATCCTTATACACAATAAAGATGCACTTTTCATATTTACTATCCAACTTGGTTCGTTTCTCGTTTGGAACATGTACATATGCATCACATCCAAATACCCACAGATGTGAAAGAGAGGGTTTCTTACCAGTCCATACCTCTTCTGGAGTCTTATCCTCCAACACTGATGAAGGTGATCTATTGACCAGGGAACATGCTGTCTCCACCACCTCTGCCCATAATTCTTGTCCTAACCCGACACCACTCAGCATG
Organism: Pinus taeda; assembly: GCA_000404065.3. NCBI lineage: Eukaryota > Viridiplantae > Streptophyta > Pinopsida > Pinales > Pinaceae > Pinus > Pinus taeda. The sequence goes on from APFE030755696.1 coordinate 34,326, forward strand.
CTTCTTTCCCTTTCCATCAATGTCTTGTTCATTCTTTCTGCAACTCCATTTTGCTGAGGTGTATATGGAGTAGTCTTCTACCGTGCTATACCACACTTCTTACAAAATTCTTCAAATTCCTTACTGCAAAACTCTCCACTTTTATCTGTCCTTATCACCTTTATCTTCTTCTCTGTCTGGCTTTCCCCCAAAGCCTTAAATTCTTTAAACCCGTCAAAGACTTCAGATTTCTTCTTTAGGAAATATATCCATGTATTCCTTGAGAATTCATCTATAAATGATACATAGTACATAGAATTACCGAGTGATGAAACCTTCTCAAGTACAAACACATCACTATGCACAAGCTCTAATATCTATTTCACCCTCTTACCACTAGAGGGGAAACTCACCCGTTTCTGCTTCCCATATACACAATTTTCACAGAAATCAAAATCCAGAGAGCTATTACTCATATTTTCTACCATACCTTTACCATGAAGTATTCAAAGGCCCTTCTCTCCAATATGTCCAAGCCTTTTATGCCACAACATGGTCTTCTCTCCAGAGACCACTAGATTTTCTGCTCCACTTTCAAGAACCACATAACTGTTGCACCCATCAATAACAGTGCTACCTTGCAACTTGTACAGAGTTCCAATCTGAACTCCCTGCATCAATACCAGTGCTCCCCGAACCATTTTGCAAGTATCCTTCTTGAACACTATGTTTACACCTGCATCATCCGGCTTGCTTACAAAAATCAGATTTCTGGCCAATGCAGGAATATGTAGAACACCCGAAAGTGTTCTAACCCTTCCACCTTGCAACTTCAACTTTACTTTTCTACGACCAACGATTCTAGCCTTCTTGTCATCCCCCAAGAAGACATCACCACCATCATATTTCTCATACTCGCAGAACAAC